>BJCO01372574.1:0-11221 GCA_018326465.1 Flaveria floridana | reverse complement strand
GGAAGACTGCTTCTTCCGAAGCTTGGAATCTTCTTTGTCTTCGGAAGCAGACTTTGTCTTCAGCTCTTTCATCAGACTTTGTCTTCGGAAGCTTTCAGACTTTGTCTTCAGCTCTTCATCAGACTTTATCTTCGGAAGCTTTCAGACTTTGTCTTCAGCTCTTCATTAGAATTTATCTTCGGAAGCTGTTTTCAGCTGTTGTTCCTTAAACTCTCGGAAGATCTCTTGCTTGACTTCGGAAGCCCTTTGATGTAGTAACAAAAGTGACTATGAAGTGAATTTGGTTGCACCAGCCTTATCATGATCCAACATCTTCCTACTACACCTCTCCTTAAAGGGAGATGAGTGCTCCTGAGTCATCTAAGTCTAGCCCACATCAGTCACCTATCACTGAGGTGGATACTTCTGAAAATGTTCAGGATATCCATATGGAAGAGGCTATCACTTCAGCAAGTGATTACATCATTCAGACCTCAACCATGGCAACTCAGCCCATTGACACTTCAACTAAAGTTGTCACTGAGCAGAGGAAATCCAGCAGCCAAGAACCCCATGCTGGTGATGAGGAAGAGGACCTTGGTCCCATTCCCTCATCCCCCAGTGATTCTTCTGATGAAGGTGAGGTGAACTTGAGACTAAAGGTGCAAAAACTATCCAAAACATGCTCCTATTTAGTTTCCAAGGTTGGTCACGTTGAATCTCAGGTGACTACCTTGCAACACAGGGTCAATGATCAGCAGTTTGAGATATCTTATCTCAAGGAACAACTAGCTAGGAGACCCTTAAGAGAAACTAAACCAGGAACACAAGAACCTATGGATGTAATTGACCTAACTCCTAGCTCCCCTGTGCAAGAGGGTGATGCTACCAAAAAGGGGGAGGAAGTCATTACAATCACAGAACATGGGATTTCCTCAGGGAGTATGGACATTGAGGAATCACCATCCTCATTTGCAGTTGTGCATACTCAACAACTTTCTCAAGTCCATATTGATATGGACAGCATAGACTCAGTCATAAGGAGTCTATTTGAGAAAGACATCCCAAGAGCAGTATCATCTCCACCAACTCTAGCTCACACTTTTGGGTGGAGGTATGATACTGCTAAAAGAACTCTTACTCTTCAAAGAGTTCAACAAAGGAACACTTCAGAGTTCAGTCTTAGAGGAAGACAAAGGCAATCAGGCTATACCATTGGTCAACTGGATGTTGAGGCAGACCCAAAGACTAGCTTCAAAGGTAATACCTTGACTGAAGGCCCAGTGGTAGAACCTCAGATCCCTGTCTCACCACAAACAGCTGCAGATGTTCAAACCCTTAATTAGACACCTACTGGTGAAGGTGCATCTCAACGTCTCCCTGGCTAGATCTTGGAACCTACACCAAGCAATGAAGGCTAAAGCTCTCTTCACCCTGAGTCACAAAGGTCTATGAGTGACAAAGGGAAAAGGAAGTTAACTCCTGAGGAGATTGAGGAGGAGGAGAGAGAGAGGAAAAGGAAGCTGAGGGGAGAAAGTTCCTCTGCTGGGCCTGCAAGGCTTATGGAAAGTACTATCAGGACTGTCCCTAGACCAAACACTCAGGATGATGAGTTAAGGGCAGCCAGAATAAACTACTTGCACACTAGGAACTATGATATTGATGATATCATCTCTCTCCCCTTAGATGAGTTGAATGAACTGGCTGACACAAAACTATCAAAAGAGGGAAAGGAAGAAGAGGATGCAGAGCTTCTTCTGAAAATCAAAGAAGAAAGAAGAAGGAAGAGGCTCTATAAGCACATGCCTACTCTCTCACCAGTTCAAGAAACTCAGGAACAAGAGGATGTGGTACCACAAGAACCTCAGGTAAGCAAAGATCAACATGATCAACTACCTGAGTGCCATAGGCCTCTATCAAGCTGAAACGTTTCTTCCCTTACCCTTTAACTACATTGAGTTTGAGTACCTCAAACAACTTGAACTTGATGTAGCTAAAGAAAGAAAGATCACCAAAAGGAAGTTAAGGGAAGAAGCTGTGAAATCAAAAGCCATCATCCATAAGAATCTGAAGAAGTCTACTGACAAACACAAGATGATGAACTTCTTGAAGCTATATGGATTCTCCAAAAGGAGACTTGGTCCCATGTCTCTATCCACCATGGATGAGCATATTAGGGTGATCAAGCAGAAGATTAAAAGAGGTGAACTTGTTGACTTACACTCCCTACCAAGTCAGGTCCCTCAGGAAGTAGAGGTTAAGGTTGAAACACCCAAGACAACAAAAACAAAACCTCCTGCTGAATCTCAGCATACTTCCACTTCTGATCCACAGTAGGGATTTGTCCCCTCTCAATCTGAACCTGTGAGAGAGGAAGACCCAACTGAAAAAGACAGAAGATCAATCAGGTGCTGCAGGCCAGTCTTCTCAGTTAAAGAGTTCAAAGAGGAGGAATGGGGTGGTTTCCAAACCAAAGTCAAAGAAGAAGAAGAAGAAAACATCCACCTCCAAACCTCAGGATGAGTCAGAACATCCTGAGGATGTGTAACAAGAGGATGCTCCATCAACTCCAATTCAAGCAGCTCCTCTGGCATCAGGAAGACCCATCTTATCTTGGACATACACCACAAATCCAGAAAGATGGCATGTCATAAGAGATCAAGGTATTGAACATGTCTACACATGGCAGGATATGTTCAATCTACCTCTGCATGATCTCTTTGACATGAGAAGACACTATAAGAGTCTAGGTGATCCTAACTATGTCATGATGAAAGGAATGGTCATCATCATAATGAGGACTGTCAATATCTAGTGTCTTAAGGTGCTTTGGTAGCATCAGCCTAGGGGGAGTTTGTAAGGTTATCAGTAAGGCCGATACAACCCAAACACTAAAAGTCTTTCTGCATGCATGCAAATGTACACTGAAGTGGAATGCTTCGGAAGATTCACACTAACTTGGAAATTATTCTAAATGTGAAATCTTTCAAAGCCAAGACCAATATCTTCCGAAGCCAAAAGATGAAGTCTTCCGAAGCTTCAAGGACAAAGTCTTCTGAAGCCAACCATTGAAGACAGATTTCCTCCGAATACTTTTTTAGTACATGCTTTATCTGATGTACTTTTTAACTAAAGCTGAATCACTTTCCGCTGCCACTCTGAAAAGTCACCAACCTTTCATGAGTTAATGAAAAGGTCCATGCTTTTGGTAAACTGTACATTGAGGTATTGAGTCTGTAACTTTCCACTTTATGCACTTTATCCTTTTTGTAATACATTAGGATGTGAGCTATGACATGTCATAGTCACTAGTCAAAAGGCAATCTGCCTTTTGACTCTACATTAATTTTGTTGTCTAGTTCATGTATCCAACTGGCCTTCAAAGCATGACCGGCTGTAGGCTTTAGTGTAAGTATTTTCTGTTCTTTGTAACCTGGTAAGGTTTTGAGTTGAACTTTGTAAACCACTTTGTAAGGAACTAATGCATGGTTGACTTCTTCTTTAGTTTCTTTGATCTCAACTCTTGAAGATACACCACCATACATGAATTGACTGTACTTTTTACTTTTCATATCCAAGTCAAATGACTTCAACTTGTTGATAACTTCCAAGAGTTTGTAGTTAGTAAAATTTCTTTCTTGCTTTAACAATCTAACTTGTGGACTGCAATGTGGAGGAAGAGAGTCCAGAAGTTTTGTGACTTGCTCATGGTTTCCTAGCTGGTCATCATATTTCTTAAGATTATTTGTCACCATTAGAAATCGATCAACAAAATCTGATATCTTTTCATCTTTCATGGCCGCAAAAGAATGAAACTGAATTTGTGCCAATATTAGATTATCAGATTTAAAGGAATTACAGACTTCTGAAAAAGCCATTTTTCCTAATAAATTGTTTCTCCCCTTTAAAAAATGTCAACTGGATGGTTTCCAGGTAACTGGGGTCAAGCTGAAAAATCTATAAATTCGCTGATAATTTCGCTAAAAAACCAACAAATTCGCAGTTAAATTCGCTGGCACTTTCGCTCTAAATTCGCTGGTAACTTTGACAGTAGTTTCGCCCAGCAATGGCACACAGATGCTAGTTTCGCTGGATAGTTTCACCCGAAAGTAGTTGAACTTTCGTTCCGAAATTAATTTGACGGCATTTTTGATGGGTTTGTCACACAAACACCATGAACTTTCGTTCAATGTATGTACTTTTGCTAAAAAGAAGAAATTAGATCCAAAAATCAAGAACTGCTTAGTTTCGCTAAAGGAACCTTAGTTTCGTCCGGCGAAACTATATATTTTTGCTGATTGAAGTTGTAAATTCACTGGACGATCCATAAATTCGCTCAACATTTCTGGACAGCCTTTTTCAGCATGAAATCAGCTCAAACTCATCCAAATCTCAATCGATTTGAGATCAGATGCTTCCAATAGCTTCCCACACTCAAATCGAGCAGTCCTCAATCAATTTTCATATCCAAAACACGCAGATCATATCAAAAATAAATGAAACAGTGACTTGAACTTGAAACCAAACAAAACCTCAAATAATCAAGATAACAATGGCTCTGATACCAAATTGTTGGTCCTCTTGATCGAGATAACAGTGCAATTGATTAATAAACTTTAACAAATCCCAATGAGAACACAAATATCATTGTTATTTGTGAACAATATAGATCAAACAGTATAAAATATGGATTAAAAATGATTAACACCTCATGAACACTCAATAAACCCTTGTTTGATCTGAATTGATTGCAACATAAATTACAAAACTGAAAGTCCCTCAATCAATGGCTCATTCAAGCTCCCAAAACCCTAATGAATCCATTTATTTATAGTCTAATGACAATTGGACTTAATGACAATTAGCCCCCTAGACTATGATAAAAACATGACAACTATCAAATTACAATTAAGACACAAACTAGACAAATAAAGATTAAATATATATTTTGTTGTCAACAAAATATATATTAGCTCTAAGACCAGTATTCTTTGTATCTTTAAAGTCTCGCTACTAATCTTCGTTATAAATGTGTCGTCTTAACTTTTGCATTGACTTTGACCATGACGTTGACTTTTGTTGTAAGGCCCCGTCCCGGAGACCCCAGAGTTGGTCATTCATAGCACTATCATACATAATAATATACATTTCATAAAAACATTGCCGCAAAATTATATTAGCAAAAGCCCATTCATTTCATTAATAAATTATTGTTGTTATGCAATACAACATTGTTAAGTTACAAAAGAAAACGTTCATTAAATGCATTACAAAACACCAATAATAACATACGTGAATGGATGCCAGTCTTGCCCTGCCGAGTAGCCTCCCCTTGTGTCATCCTCAGCAACATTACCTGCCAACTGAAAATACATAAAAGTCAGTGCTACTGAGTGAGTTCTAGTTTTATAAGTATTAACATACCTTGTGTGTTTTATATACGAAATATACCTTTAAATAAAATACTTTACCATCGTGTACAAGCACACATAATACGTACATTCAAACAATATTCATTCTTTCTTTCTTTCTTTCATACATTAGTTACTATCTTTTATCATCATATACATACTTTTCTTTCATTCTTTTCATTAACATTCATTTTCATATACATACTTTCATTTCGTGCTTTTCACCGTCTTTACTTTCGTTCACATTCTTTCGTTTCATACTTTTCATCATCTTTTACTTTCTTACGGATCGATGTACAATACCCTGAACATCATGCACGAAGCTGATGCTGGGCCTGTGGTCGACAATTAGACCACAAAAATGTGCACGAAGTTGACCCTGTCACCTAGGGCAAGTCATCTCTCCCTTTCATCCGGACCAATATGTAATATGAACATTATACAGGAAGCTAATGCTGGGCCTGTGGTCTACAATTAGACCATGAACATTGTGCACGAAGCTGACCCAGTCACCTAGGGTATGCCACAAGGGGCCTGTCAATCCCAATGATTGAGCCTGTATGCATCCTTCGGGTTATTTAAACCGCACATAGTTGAGCTAACGACAACATGGTCGTGCACCTCATTTCTATTTGCTTGCAAGCCAGTCTTTCCATCATTATGTTTCACTTTTCATATTTGTTATCTTTCGCTTTGTTACGTTATACTTTACGTTCATTCATACATTCGTCATACTACGTAAAGTCATAACATAATACTTAACATATATTATATTATAATGTATGTATATACGTTTTGAAAACCAATAAAAGATAACACATCATACATATACGCATATCATACATTTATCATATCATCATACATATTCTATCCTTAGACCATCACATATTCATGCTTAGAATAGGCCAAAACAGTGCATAGTTCAAACTATGGTCAAACCCTAAAATTTTGGTTTTCCTAACAACTCAGAAAATTTTCTAAGTGTTTGGGCACATGGACACTATTTGGAGCATGAGAACTGTTTGGGCGTTTCTCCATTATACAAGCGCATGAGCTTATGCTTAACAGTTTCAACACTTAGGCGCATGAGCCCCTTGGGCGCATGGGCACTATTTGGGCGCATCACCCTATACTTAGGCATTTCTTCAAAAAACTTAGGCGCATGAACTACTGTTTAGGCGCATCAGCTTTCACTTCGAAATTTATAAGGCATTTCTAGGCACATGGACTACTGTTGGGGTGCATTACCTTACTTAAAACTTTTTCTAAGGCAAAATAGTAGGCGCATGGGCCCTATTTGGGCGCATGACCATCAACTTACAACTTTCTAACTTGTTTTTTACTCCCAAACACAATCATAACAACTTCTAAACTTCTCAATACCATTCTGCGCCTTAACTTAGTATGCACCACCATAAAACATCAACATACAAGCATAAATACATACGGTCATACATACAAAAGTTTGAAAAGCGTTTTACATGCATTTTCAGCCCTAAAATCTTAAAAAACAAGTAAAATACGGGGTCTAGAAACTCACATTAGCTCCTTTCAAATTTCAAACTCTCCAACTTGAACTTTCCAAAGAATTCAAACACCTAGATATGTCTAAAACACACAAACCCGAACACATATACACATAAGAACATATATTCTCGGTTCCTTCGTCCAAACACAAAAAAAATCGAGCCAATTTTGCAACAGATGCTTACCTTGGTGAAGAACAACCTCTTTCTCTCTCTAGAACCGAAACAAATCTGCTTTTCTTCTTTCCTCTTTCTTCTCTTTTGTCGACAAAAGCAGATGGATTTGTACATATATGGGCGGCCATACCCATAATATATTATAATATTTGACTTTGTACAAATTTGCACTAAGCCCCCTCCCACTTTGGCCTCTTTTCTTTTCTTACAAAATACTTTTGTTTTCTTTTTTTCTTCTTTCTTTTCTTTTTTTTATTTTGTCAAGATTTTCGGGTGTTACATTTGTTGACTTTGACTATGTTGACAATATAGACTATCCTTTTCAGACCCAACATCCATCGTCTATCTAACAGGCATGGAGGATCAGACCAAATTCCAGAGGACCTTTCCTACATACTCCAAGGGATGATTCAGGGGGTCAAGTTCAGGAATTCACAGTTTGTATATAAAAATCTACTTGCTAACTTGCACTCCTTAGAATATTACATGTTCTTTAGATATGTCTAGCACTTTTTTAATTGTGAGAACTATGCTCACAGTTAAGGGGAAATGTATTGTTCTTAAAATGGCATGGATGAAGCCAAACATCTTTAAATCTATGTGAAAGCCTACTGTGGGCTTCTCAGGGGTAGAAACAACCCTTATCCTAAAGATGTTAGAGCTCATTGCTCATGTTTACAACCTAGAAGCGCCACCTAGTGTTGAACCCACACCTTCTACTTTTCAACCACCCAAACAGCCTCAAATAACCATTACCTACACAAGAAAATCCAAACAAACCCCTGGACAAGCTACTCAGGTTATGTAGGACCCTATATCCTCACCCATGCAGGAGGAAGTGGACACTAGAGCTTCCACTTCCGCTGAGGATCAAACTACTCCCATTACTTAAAGGATCAGTGCTGAGGTTCCTTATGCTCAGCCTGATGAGCTCACAACCCTACCAGCTTTAAGCCTTCACTCAGAGTCTTAAAACTCTAGTAAACAACTTTCAGGATAAGGTTACCATCCCTGCCTCTAGACCTCAATCAACCCATACCCAACCTTGAATTATATGATGATGAAGACATTGGATTAAGTGAGTGTCATGGGTTTCTCTTCTACACCGCCGTTAAAGGACAGATGAGTACTCATGCCTCACCCATGTCTAGCCCACATCATCCACCCACTACTGAGGTGGATCTCTCTAAACAACTTCATGAGGTCCATATGGAAGAGGCTCTGACATAAGTAAGTTATTACATCATTAAGACCTCAACCATGGCAACTCAACCTATTGACACTTAAATTGAAGCTGTCATGGTGCAGGGGAAATCCAGTAGCAAAGAACATAGTGCTGGTGATAAGGAAGAAGACTTTATTCCTATTCTCTCATCCCCCCATGATTCTTCTGATGAAGATGAGGGGAGTTTGAAACTAAAGTTGCAAACACTGACCAAAAGCTGCACCTATTTAGTCTTAAAGGTTAGTCACCTAGAATCTCAGGTGACTACCTTACAAAAGAGGGTCATTGACCAACAACTTGAGATCACCAATCTCAAGGGCAAGTTAGCAGAGAGACCACTCAGAAGGACTCAACCAGGTCCACAAGAACTTCTGGATGTGGTGGACCTAACCTCTAGCTCACCTATGCAATAAGGTGATGCTACTAAAAAGGGGGAGTATGTCCTAGCAAGCACAGAACCTGGGAGTTCTTCTCAGAGTATGGACATTGAGGATTCACCCCCCTCACATGCAATTGTCCATACTCAGCAACCTCCTCAAGTTCACATTGATGTGGACTCACTCATACAAAGTTTGTTTAAGGAGGGTATGCTAAGGGCTATACCTACCTGTAAGGTTATATAAGAAGGCTGATACAATCAAAGCAACCAAAGGATTCCCGCATGAACACACTATTTACAAGGTAGAAGTTGCTTTGGAAGTTTTACACGCTGCACAAAAAATATTCTGTGTAAAATCTTCTGAAGCAAAAGACCAAATCTTCCAAAGCCAAAAGAAGAAGTCTTCCGAAGCTTCAAGGATAAAGTCTTCCGAAGCCAAATGAAGAGAAGACTGATTTTTTTGAAGACAAAGGAGAATATGCTTTCCTTGGATGTATTTTTGCATAAAGCTGACCCATTTTCCACTACAACTCTGATGTTTCACCAACTTGCATAAGTTGGTTAAAAGGTCCATGCTTTTGAAACTATATATTGAGGTCTAGAGTCTGTAACTTTCTACTTTATATACTTTTATCCTTATTATAATATATTAGGATATGAGCTATGACATGTCATAGTCACTAGTCAAAAGGCAATCTGCCTTTTGACTCTACATTGTTTTTGTTGTCTATCAATGTTTCCAACTAACTTCCAAAGTATAGTCAGTTATAGGATGTAGTATACATTATCCCAGGGTCTTGTATCTTATTTTATGCATTGTAACACTTGTAAAAGAACTTGAGATTAATATAAAACATTATTGAAAACCATATATTGTTTTTGAGGTTTGTTTCCTTGTTTGCTTGTGTTCTTTGCATCTCATACTCAAACCCGATTCCCTATTTGATCTGTTAAGTGTTCTTACACTCTCCTCCTTATGAGACTGATTGTATTGACCTCCCTTAACCGGTCCTGCAACTGGTATCAGAGCCTTCCATGCTCTTGATTGTAAGATCTCACCATCATAAATCTCCTCAGTTCTCATAAAAACACTTAACATCTCAAACGGTAGCTTCTAAGTTTAATATTGAAACCAGTACCAGGGTAAATCCCCCACTGCACTCTTGATGATTTTGATACTTGGTGCCTAAGAATGAAATACTTTATCAAGTCACAAGATAGCAGGATGTGGGAGTCTGTAACCTTAGGACCTTAATTATATGCACCTCTTCAGCTGCTGCTAGAGGTGGCATGATATCAAAAGAAGTCGCTGACTACTCTGAAGAAGATAAATAAAGAACATATGTAGATCAAAAGGCCATGACTGCTCTCCAAGCTGCTCTTCCAATTGCCATCTACAGAGGCTTCAAAAAGTGCACAACTGCCAAGCAACTATGGGATGCACTGAAGCTGATGTATGAGGCGTCTAATGAAGCCAAAGAAAACAATAAAGACCTCCTAAAGCAGCAGTTTGAGAATTTAACTTTCAAAATAGGTGAAACCATGACTCAACAATACTTCAGGTATGTTTAGATTGTGGACACTCTAGTGGATGTTGGAGTAAAGCTAGAGAACATGGATATGGTAAGAAGATTCAGTCCTCTCTTCCTGGACAATGGACACACTACTGTCTGGTCATTAAGAGGACTTAAAACCTCAAGATCCTCACTCTTACTATGTTATATGGCATCCTTAGTGGCTACTAGATGGAGATAAACATGCAAAATCCATCTGGTAATTCCATCATTCAGCAGAGTTCTGCCTTGCATGTGGTTGAAAAGGATTATAGAGAACCACATCACCATCTCATCTCTTACCCTGGCAACTCACAAAAGGGCCCTTTTAGCACCTTCCTAGGGGCACCAAGGGAGAGCTACATCCAAGGAAGCCCATTCCAAGAGACAAGCTCATCACAAGCCTTTGTGTCTCATGATAAAAGCACATGCAACTTCCTCGTGACCCTTGAAGATTTAGGTTGTATCCATCTGCATGACCTAGAGTATATGGAGATAGTCCAACTGATAGCTCTTCCTACTCATAGAGCCAAGAAATTCTACAAAAGGATAGGGATGAAGTTTCCAAGCAATGTGTCCGGTGGAAAGTTTAGGCTAGACAAAAGGAAAGTGAAGTGTTATAACTGTAACCAGATGGGATACTTTGCTAGGGAGTGAAAGGTACCTAGGACTAATGGTTGCCAAGCACAACCCAAGCCAACTACACTAAGGGAGCTCCACACACTGAGAAGCCCAAGAAGTAAGCTGCAATTGTTATTGAAGAAGGAGGCTTTGATTGGAGCTTCCAGGTTTAAGATTTATCCCCAAACCAAGCACTGATGGCAGATCATGATGAAGCTAAGGTAATGGAACGTCTTTGCACCCTATAATGCATTGCTAAAGTAAATAGATATAGGTCCTATTGTAGGATTCTATATGCCCAAGACACATAAAATATTGATGTGGTTAGTACGTTATGATCCAAGTCGGGT
>BJCO01372571.1:0-12551 GCA_018326465.1 Flaveria floridana | reverse complement strand
ATATCATCAATTAAATATCAATTGGTGTTTGCTAAGCTTGTTATTGGGTATAACCCGACTTGGATCATAACGTACTAACCGCATCAATATTCTACGTGTCTTGGGCACATAGAATCCTACAGGTTGCCCTTTCCTTTTGAGTTTGGCCAACCTTTCTACCTCCTCAAGCTCTTCAGCTGTCATCTTCCACTTTCCTTTATGGTCAGAGGAAGCTGAAGCTTTTGAAGACTCTAGCTTAGAGGTTTCAGGTTGGCTGAGTGGAGTTTGAGTTGGTGACATAGTTGAGATGGTGGTGGACAGGTTTACTATTACTTCTGCAGCCTCAATCTCAGCTTCAGAAGATGTTTCCTTAGCTTTGAAACTAGCCTTAGTGGCTTCAGAAGTAGATAGTAAACCTGCTTTAGAAGTTTTAACATCCTCTTCAGAAGTAACTTCCAAAGCTTTGAAAGCAACTGCACTTCCTGTCCCTTCCAAGTTAGATGCTCGGCCATCAGTTTTTGCTTTTCCCTCGAAATGAATCTAGGGTTCCATACTCCCCTTAGGTTGACGAACACCTTTCTTAGAGGTAGGAGGTGCAGTTAGCCTTTAAAGCTCCTCAGCTCCAAAGTATTTTAGAGTGACATCTGGTTGGGGATATTCAAATGAGGATCTTATTAGAAATTTGTTCATGAAATTTAGGAAGTTGATGAGAATAGTAAAGTCCATTTTAATTGAAGAAGGTCAGGAAATATAGGTGTTGTGATATGTGGGTGTGAAGAAGTGACTTCAAAAGGAGAGGTAATGACAATGATTGGCTCCATGGGAGTTGATGTCTGTTCCAAAGAGTGAACAGACATCTCCTCCTGAGTTGACAACTGCTCCAAAGAGTGAGCAGATGTCTCCTTATCAATTCTTTGTCCATGCAAACTCTCCTCCTTTTTGGTAGCATCATCTTGAGAGTTAGATGAGCTTTAGGAAGAGCTTGTAGAGACCTGAGTATGTACATGCCTAACAGATTTCTTTATTTATGTCTCAGCTAGTTGGGCCTTGAGAGTGTTAATCTCAAGTTGCTGAGTCGCAAATCTACTTTCCAAAATCTTAACCTTGGATTCAAGGTTTGAGATTTTGAAGAGTAGATACTCAACGGTGTGTTACAGACTACCCTTATCCTGTTGTGTGGAATCATAGGTAGATGGGATAACATACCGAGTATGTTCCTCCACACCACCTGATGTGGTTTCTTGGCACCCAACGTTCCTCTGCAAGTCAATGTCTCCTTCAGAAACACAGAGATGCAAAGTTGTCATGGATAAAGGCTGACTTATGTTACCACTGCCATAAGAGGCTAATGAAGCACTCTCAGTAGTGATAACTTTATCCACATGAGTCCCCTCCATATCTATGGGACTCACCTCAGTACTGGCTCCCTAATGGGGACTAAATATCAAAGGCTCCAAAGGGCTCTGTGGATCTTGAGAGTGGTGAGATAAATCAACTTCACTGCCCATACGGAGTATGATATCATCATCAGGATGGATAAGAAGGTCAAGAAAGGATGTAGCTTGTATATTTATTGACCTAGGACCTTGGTTAGCACCTAAGGATTCCCTTGCATAAGCAATGGATTCCATGATGTGGTTGTCCCTTTTTTGCTGCTCAGGAGAGTGTTGAGACTCATCCAAAGGGCTTGAGGCTAGGGTTGTGGGCTCGTCTGGTTGAGACTGAGGAGCCCATGTTTCCACTCTAGTCTTTTTAGGTTGAACAAATGGGGATTGATCAATCAGAGTAGATTGATCAATGGTTTGTTTGGGGCATCTGTGGTAGTTGTATGAGACGGTGAATAATGGGTGAATCTGGTGGGGGTTCATCACCTGCTGGGCCTGCAGAGATGTCACCATGAGCCATTAGCTCAAACATACTGGGAAGAAGATCAGTGAATCTTCCAGTGAAATGAGTTGAAACCTTTTTCAAAGTTTTGAAGATTGTATGTTTCATTTGAGGAACTTGGAGAGTGTGGGCATATTGAAGCTTGTCCTGGTCCAGTTCACAGTTTATGATGTGTTATATGTACCTGGGATGCGTGTAGAAGGAATCCCGATTGATATTGCTGATCAAGTTCAGCAGCATAAACTGTGAGTAATTGAATCGAAGGTTCCTCACCATTCCATGGACCAGGAACCCTAAATCATATGGGATTTGATCCCATCCCCCGAATTTGTTAGATAGGCTATGGAGAACAATGTACAACAGGAACTTTCAATTATAAGAGAAATTGTACTTAGAAACAGTCGACCTATGCACATCGCCTCCATAGCCCATTTGGCGATAGGAGTCTGCCAAATCCGAGTGAGTGAAGTCAATACGGGCACCCGCATCATGGAGCTCCAGATGCTCCCGGATGGTGGTCTCACTGATGATCAGTTCTTGGCCGCATATCATCGACCGAATAACCCGTTGATTATTGTGGGTTTCACTCCTTGCATGTGACCAGAAATCGGTCATATGGTTAGAGTAAACAGGGGGGTTCATGGTGAGGGCGGTAAAGTATGTTGATTGGTTAAGGAATTGGATGATTAGGGTATAGTTGACATCCTTGGTGAAATCAAGGATCACTACCTGATTGTGTTGAGGATTAAAGACCATGGTTTTGAAGTATCTGGTTGATTGGAGGAATTGTGTAGAAGATGAATGAAATTGGGGGAAATTTGGGAGTTTGCTCTGTAAGTCAGTGGTAGAAAATTCTGTAACGGTAAGAAAGTAGAGAGATGGTCAGAGGTTATGTATAAATAGAGGTAAAATCTTATTGGATAATGGGTAATGATGTTGACAAGATGGCTTAGGTTTTGATAAGAATAGGTGGCAAGATAAATCCATTTAAATAATTTAACGACATCCTCTTTTACTGACAAAATCTTTTACCTTTTTACACAGTGGGGCCCAAAAGATATCTATTACAGTCAACTTTCTTTCAAAGGTTAAATGTCTTCCAAAGGATAACACTTGTGTTTCCTTTAAGTGATTCTTCCGAAGCAAATTTTACTTCCGAAGGAAAATTTGCTTTCATGAGTAAGATTGTTGTTCAAGAGCAAGAAGTTAACAAGCTTCAGAAGTCATTTTTGATACTTGATCAAAAAAACTCTTTCGAGGCTGAAAATCTTCTGCGAAAAAAGAAACACTTAGAGTAATTTACCTTCGGAAGACTGAGAAAATCTTCTTCCGTAGGTAAATGTCTCTTCGGAAGAATTCTTAGATAGTTTTGAAGAAAATTTCTATAACAGGGCTTAAATTTAGACAAAAAGGCCATGGCATATTTAAAAAGATTTTCAAAAGAGATCTAGTCAAGGATGATCATCCCAATAGCTGTGATTAAATATCTAAATCTTTGTTCATCAAATGCCTTCATGAATAAGTCAGCATATTGTTCATTTGAATCAACCTTAACTAATTTTATGAGATGCTTCTCATGAATATCTCGGATGAAGTGATACCTGATGTCAATATGCTTGGTCTTGGAGTGCTTCACTGGATTCTCTGTGATGGAAATGGCACTCTTGTTGTCTATGTGAATAGGACTTTTCATGAAGTTGAATCCATAGTCTATCATCCGATTCTAATTCCATAGCAGTTGAGCACAGCAGCTAGCAGCAACAATGTATTCAACTTCAGCAGTTGATGTAGAGACACAGGATTGTTTCTTGCATTTCCATGAGATAATCCTTCCACTAAGAAATTGACATCCTCCTGATGTTGAATTCTTGTTGATGTTGCAGCCACCGTAGTCGCTGTCAGTGTAACCATAAAGGTTGAAATCTTTGTTATTAGGATACAAGAGTCCTAGTTTAGGAGCTCCCTTGATGTATCTAAGAATTTTTTTTGACAACAACCAGGTGAGACACCTTAGGAGCAGCCTGATATCTTGTACAAATGCAAGTTACAAACATGATATCAGGCCTGCTTGTAGTTAGATACATCAGAGACCTAATAATTGCCCTGTACTAATGCTAATCAGTATCCTCTCTGTCAGAGTCAGGACAAAGATTATGGTTCCTGGCTATAGGTCTCTTGGCTGGCTTACAATCCTTTATATCACATCTTTCTAATATGTCCTTGACATACTTAGATTGATTGATGAAAAATCCTTCCTCCATCTGCTTCACTTGAATTCCAAGGAAGAAATCTATCTTGCCTATAGAACTCATCTCGAACTTCTTCCTCATGGTGCTCTCAAAGTCCTTACACATTTGGTCATTTGAAGAACCAAATATGATGTCATCCACATAGACTTGTACGAGCAACATGTCCTTTCCAGATCTCTTTATGAACGATGTCTTGTTTATGGTGCCTCTGGTATAGCCATTCTTTAGTAGAAATTGAGACAAAGTCTCATACCACAGCCTAGGTGTTTGGTGTAAGTCATAGAGTGCCTTGTCCAATTTAGACACATAGTTAGGATGTTGTGGATCTTCAAATCTAGATGGATGGCACACATACACTTCCCTGTCTATATCCCCATATAGAAATGCACATTTCATATCAAGTTGGTAGACAGTGAAGTTCTTGGATGCTGTAAAAGCAAGGAAAATCCTAACAGCCTCAAGTCCTGTAACAGGTGCGAAGACATCTATGTAGTCAATTTCTTTCTCTTGTGTGTACCCTTGAACGACAAGTCTGGCCTTGTTCTTGATGATCAAACCTCTATCATCCTTTTTGTTCCTGAACACCCATTTGGTACCACTAGGGACTTGGCCTTTTGGTAGAAGATATAAGTTCCATACCTTTTGTCTTTTGGATTAAAGCAACTCCTCTTGCATTGCTTCAACCCAATTATTATCCTTTAAAGCTTCTTCCACTTTCTTGGGCTCAATTCGAGAGAGGAAGCATGAATAGAAGCAGACATTCCCTTGAAGGGTTTGACTCCTTGTCTGTACTCCCTCTAAGACATCCCCAAAGATGTTCTCAGCTGGATGGGTATTGTGGATCCTGAGCCTAGGAATCACATCTAGTTGTATAGATAGATCCAAGTTAGAGATGTTTTGCTCAGGATTATGAACACCACCACCAGCTGCTGTCTCACTTTCATTCAATGAGGATTGAGACAATGAATGTGTTATAGCATCAGTTATGAGTACTCTGAAGCAGGATCAACAGTTTCCTATTCCTCCATGTCACTGTCTTCATTAGCTTGATGTTGACTTCTAAAGTTGTCTGTTGGTGAAGATTAGGTCACATTTGGCTGACAACTTGTTGATGCTGCATTGGTTCTAGAGATGGTGAGACTCTCTGCATCACCAGCTATGTGAGTTTGATCTTCATGTCTTCTTGAAGATCTTGGAAGAGGCCTTGGCAACTCAAACATTTGATCTTCATAAGAATCTGTTTGTCCACCTGTTCTACTAAAATAATCTCACAAGAAGATTTAGAATAGTTGGAAAACAATTCTAAGTTGAAGATATATTCAGGTCCATTCCCCTTAACACAAGGAGTTTGCTCATTAACAACAATATTGGATGACTCCTCAAATTGTTGGTTCTTAATGTTATATACTTTATAAGCTTTGGAGCTTGAAGAGTATTGAACAAAGATAGCATCGTCCAACTTTTCAGCAAATTTTGTGAAATTGTCCTTTGTGTTAAGTATGGTACACCTGCTACCAAAGGACCTAAGAAAACCAATGAATGGTGGTCTCTTGTTCCAACGCTCATAAGTGGTTTCTCTATGGGGCTTAACTATAAGAACTCTATTCTGCACATAGCATGCAGTGCTGACTGCCTCTGCCTAGAATGTTAGAGGCAACTTTGAATCAGCCAGCACAGTCCTATCTGCCTCAATAAGTGTCCTATTTCTCCTCTAAGCAACACCATTCTGTTAAGGAGTTCTGGGAGCACTATTGTCTGGTGATCCCCTTAGAGTCACAAAATGAGTCAAAAACATGATTCTTGAACTCAGTTCCTTGGTCACTTCTTGAGATTTTTACCTTATGATCTATCTGGTTCTCAATTTTAAAAATAAAATATTTTAAAATTTCAGCAGTTTCATTCTTGGTTCTTAAAAAGAAAACCCATGTATATCTGGTAAAGTCATCAACAATCACAAGGCAGTATGATTTCCTTCCAATTCTCATTATGCTTATAGGACCAAAGAGATCCATGTGTAACAAGTGTAATAGAGGGGTGATAGAATTCACTTCTTTGGATTTATAAGGAACCTTGTGTTGTGTCCCTTTCAGGCAAGCAACATAATTATCCTTGTAAATAAATTCTTTTTAGGCACTCCATGTACCAAGTTAGTTTTGACCAGCTTGTTCGTGGTCTTAAAATTAACATGGCACATTCTCTTATGCCATAGAGTTGACTCATCACCATTTGCATTGGAAAGAAAGCATGATACTTCACCTGGTAGGGAAGCATTATTCATATCAAGCTTGTACATATCCGCTTTCCTGGGAGATATAAGAAGCACCAATTCCTAAGGAATTATCATCTCAGGTTTGAAAAGCATGTGGTGCTTTTGGTCACAAAATTAAGAAACACTTAACAGGTTATGTTCAAGCTGTTTGACAAAGTTTACCTTATCAATTTTTAACTTACCATTGGACATACTTCCCCTGTCAGAAATGTATCCTCCAGATTCACCTCCAAACTGAACAATTCCTCCATCAAAATATTGAAATTGTTAAAGAAGATATCTATTCCCTATCATGTGCCTTAAGCATCCACTGTCCACAGTCCAGATATTTTCATTTTTATCAAGTGGATGTCCCTACACATAAGGTGAAAAAATTACTTGCTATTGGAGACCCAAGCCTTGTTGGTCTTGGGTTCTTCCAATGTGGATGATAGAATTGAACCAAAATGTAGACATGGGGGTTCAATTGTGGTTTTGGAAGAAGAGGTTGGGGCATCAGCATCTTCTTTGATCTTCCATTCCATCCTTTGCTTGCTCAGCAAAAATGAGCTTGATGAAGCTTGAGCAGCAGAGCTTTCTTTCGAAGCTTCTTTCTTTTCGGAAGAAGTCTTCAAAACCTGTTCTTCCGAAGCAGTCTTTACTTCGGAAGGTTTCAAAGGAAATTTCTTGTTCTTTGGATTTTTCTTTGTCTTTACTTCTGAAGCTAATTTTCCTTTGGAAGAATGATTTTCTTCCGAAAGTAATTTGGCTTCGGAAGTAAGTTTTCCTTTTCTCATCATTTAAACCATGTGATAAGGTCCAAATGTGAAACCTTCCTTGACTTCTTCTTTCTTAATATTATTTGCATAATATGTGCTTGAAGAATTCTAATAACAATATTTAGCCATGTGGTTGTGCAAACCACACATCATGCATGCAATGTTGCCTTTCAAGGGGTGTGCATACTGTTGTTTCTTGCACTTCTCAACAGTCTTTCCCTTTAGCTTCTGATTCTTCAGGTGGATAGGATTGCTAGTACTGCATTCCTTTCCTGGATCAGACTTTCCTACCACCTGGAATCTAGCTGAGATAAACACACCTTTTTGCTTTAGGTCTATCTTCAGATTGGATTTTGCTACTTTCTTGGCAGTTTTCCTGGCTGCCTTGGCTTTGTTTCTTTTGGCTTTGGTGGTCTAGGGTTGTTCATTACAAGTGAGGATCGAGTTTTTCTACCTGATCCTTTCCTGTATTGGTCTCCATACTTGCATCATTCTTCCTCTAATAAGATAGGGGGTGAGCAGATGGAGCCTCTTGCTCTTTAGTATCACATCTTGGTTGTCTTATGGTAGACCAATTTCATTGGTTCCTAACCCTCCTTTGTTTTGATAACATAATTTTGAGTGGAAGGATGATGCAAGGATGGCTTGGAAGTTATGCTCTTCAATAGCATACTTCTTTGCTTTAGCTTCTGCTATGACTAGCAGGGCTTGAGCCTCAGTTAACTTGGAAATTAAATCTTTGATTTGAGTCCTGTAATTGGTTTGTTCATGCTTTAAAGAGGACATAGTTCTTTCTAACTCTTCAATTTTCATTTTATAGTCAGATTCAACCCTTTTAAAGTCAGATTTTAAAATGTTTAAGGACTCAATATCATATTTGATTTCCATGTTATAGTCTTAATAGAGTTTGACTTTAGCAATACAATCTGGAGTGCAAAGATGTTCATATACCTTGCTATCATCAGTTCCAGCCATAAGTGCTTGAGCAGGATTCACTTCTTGCACCATGAAGCTCCAGTCAACTTCTTAAGCAACATCAGCAGTTTGTTGTTCAGTTGATGCAGTTTTATGTGTGGTAGGAGACGTGGAGGCTTGAGTGGCTCCTGGGTTGGATTTTGGGGCTCTGCATTCCCTGGAAAAGTGACCAAGTTGATTACAATTGTAACACTTAGCCTTGCTTTTGTCAAACCCAAACTTGCTGTTGGTTGGGTTTTGAGGGAACTGCCTTCCAGTTCTTTTAAAGAACTTTTTTGCTCTATAAGTCAGCAGAGTCATTTGTTGGACTATGTCCATGTATACAACCTCATCAGAACTGAAGCATTCTAGATCTTCAAAGCAAAACTAAAAATCACTAGAATGTTCATTTCCTGAAACAAAGGCACAATTGTCCAGGAAGGGACTTGATTGAGCCTGTTAAGACTTTGGTGTTTCAGGAAAAGTGATGTATGGACCAAAAGAACTTGGTTGCTGCTAGGAGTAAGTTAGATACTGTTGGGACTGGGGGTTTCTTGATCCTTCAGCAACAACTAGAGCATTGCTAGTGGAAGGACCAAAAATTCTGTTCGTCTGATGTTCTTTCTGAGTCTTCGTCTCTACACGGTATCTATTAAGAATACCAAATAGTTCAGTCATTGTGAGAGTGTTCAAGTTCTCTGTTCTCTTAATAAAGACACAGTAGAAAATCCACTCTTGAGGAAGTTCACTCATGAAATTCCTTGTTAGGTCTTTTTTCTCAAGAGAAACTCCAACTAACTGAAGTGATGAGATAAGATCCATGTACCTGAAATATTGCTAGCTAAGAGTCTCTCTAGTAATATAAGTAAAGTTTTCAAATTGTTGCTTCATGGAGTCTTTCTTGGAGTCATTAGAATAAGAGTACATCTTAGACAAAGTATCAAAGAGTTCTTTGGCTGTATGATGGAATTTGGTATGGTTGTAAGCAGTACAGTCATGGCTTTGCTATCGATGTCCATCTTTTTGTGATCTTCATCCGAGTAATCTTCAACATCCTTTTCTATCATGGCACCTTTTCCATCAGGTGATGCCACCTTTGGCTTGTAAGGACCATTAATGATAGATCTCCACATTTGGTTGTTTTGATACTTGATGAAGCCTTCAATCCGCATCCTCCAGGATCTGAAATTTTCAAGAGTGATTATAGGAGTTTTAGTCATCGTTCCCATTTCAAATTCTGGAGATTTCTGGTGTGTGGCCATTTTGAGTGAGGTGAGTGTATGAGTGAAAAGTCAAGATGATTTAGGATGGTAAGATCTCACAATCAAGAGTCTGGATGCTCTTATACCAATTGCAGGATCATTACAAGTTACTTAAACAATGGTTCTCTCTTGAACTCACTTGGTTTCACTCAAACGATGAAGCAGAATCTTCTAAGAGTTTATAGTAAGATATTAAGTAAGCAAGACACTAGAATAAGTTTTTCAAGATACTTGTATATATTAATTCTCAACTCAAAGATTACAAGACTCTTACAAGCATGCTCTAATGAGCATACAATGAGAACTATATATACTACTATATACAACAGGTTATACTTGGAAAACCAGCTGGAAAATACAACTACACAAAATACTACGGATGCTAGAAGTATGTAAACTAAAATAAAATATTATCCTAGTATTAGGTAGTCATGACAAGCCCATGACTTACCTTTTGTCACCAACTAAGGTTGGTAACTGTACTAATCTATGATGGATGAGCAGTGGATAAAGTAAGGTCAAACATACCCTCATGGAGAAGTTCCATGCAGTATGTCAGTGTAGCAGTTGACTGACAGACACCTTACTTTATCCACCTTTCACAGTTGTTACTTCCGAAGTTAAGTAAACTTCTAAAGACATGAAGTCTTCCAAAGGTACTTTGGCTTCGGAAGGAACAACTCCTTCGAATCAGCTGCTTCCAGTCTTTGTCTTCTTTATACTTCAAAAGAGTAAACTTAGTCTCGAGAGACTAAGTTTCTCTTCAGAAGTTCTTCTACTCTTGGCTTCAGAAGGTGGTGGACTTGTCTTTAAAAATGCAGTTTTGTCTTCGGAAGTCCTTCATAAATTGTACCAAAATCAAGTTTAAGTGTTTGTTTCGGTTGCACCAGCCTTATCAGACCCAATAGAGTGTGTGTTATTATATATGTATATGCATGTGTGTATGTGTTTATGTAAGTGTATGTTTATTAAGGCCTAATAGGTCAATGAGGACATTATGACTTGTTATTATCCATACGATCTAATTCAAGTCACTTGTGTATGTAAATGTATATATGTACGTGTACATGACATGATAAAGGTCATGTGTGACATGAATCTTTTGTTCGAAATTTTATAGGAATGTTTGTCGCAAAATCTACGAGGTTTTTTCCGACAACCATTTTTTATTGGAATTTTGTCACTATTAGGCATTATTGAAAAATTACTTACAATATTGCCATTGGAAAAATGCCACTTTTCTCTTTTCTATTTTTTTTGCTTGTAGTGGAGGGTGTAGCTCATAAACGCCAAACTTGTCAAGTAGCTAGGAAATACAATTATTGAGCTCCTAAAGGTTTAGTAAAGACATTTGTGATTTGCTTATATGAATCAATATATAGTGGAAAGATTTCCTTAAAATCACCTCATATAATGTACTCTCTGTGAGTGTTGTGGTTGGTACTCTGTTTAATAAACATATAGCATGTCAGATTCTCCCAAGAAGTTTTGAGGCATCTTCATAGTCTTTAACATGCTACATGTCATGGATAGCATCTTCACAGAAATGTTGTTAAATGGCATGGGTTCACAACTTTAATTAGATGTTATTGATCATTGTCCATGGATAATATCTTTAATTATGGGATCCAATTTTTCAAACCCAACATGGGGCCGTTATATATTTCTGTGATCAAGTATACCATAATCATGGTTGTTTTTGAAATGATTCTTGTGATGTTGTTAAGTTTTGTTTGTGGGTCTGCATCATCTTATTCATGATAGTTACATATTTAATGGATGTAGCTAACCTATAAGTCCTACATTGGTTGGGGCGGAGAACTGAACCTTTTTTATAAGATGATGGAAACCTTCTTTACCAAGACGTATTTTGCCTAGGCGAGTAACTCGTTAGGTGAAAACAAAACCTTGGACTCCTAGGTGCAAACCTAACGAGGGCAAAATGAACAATATCTTAGTACGATTTGCGTGTCCTGCTACAGATGTTATTAATTAGAGTAGGGGTCGAACCGGAGTGTCAGCAAGGACGCTGGACTCCATAAGGGGCAGGGAGATGTAAGTATCACAATGGTTGATGAGGAGAATGAAACATTCTCTAACAATACTTGTTTTTCTTGGGAGAGCAATTTGTCAAGTGAAAACAAAATCATGAACTCATGTATTGCAAACCATCGGGGGCAAAACATGCAATATCTTGGTTCAGTTTGCATGGGTTGTTACACAACATGTCTCCTGGATTAATCTACTAAATAATATATCATCTTAATATGCTTTGTTGATTCATGAAAAATTGGATTGTTGGCAATTTGTTTAGCAACAAGATTATTGTTGGGTTTGCTAGAACACAAAATCCATGTTTAACCTTTTAAACATTCTGAAAAACGCAGCGGAGATGATGGATTATAACATGTTTATAATCTGAAAAATTCGTGTTCTAAATGTTGTTTTAAGATGAAAACAAAACCCAAAACAATAGGATCTTTAATATGTGAATGGACAAGCTATATGACATGTAAAAACACATAAAATCACAGCCACAATGAGCTGTGATTTCTACCTCTTTGAGCAGCTAGAAACGACCAAAAGTGGAAGTGTTAGATACTCAAATATAGCAAAAACTTCAAAGTTGGAAGTCTTTGAATGTTGGCTCCCACAAAGCTCCAAGATAGCCACACACTTGCTTGGATTTGGACACCAAAACACTAAGAGATGAGCTGCCAAAACACCTTCTAAAACCGTGAGCTTTCAGCAGCTTTCTAGATGAGGTTTGATGTCATAAAACGGCCAAGGCTCCAAAATAGGACCCCTCAAGCTAGTATACCCCAAGCTTGATAGCAACACTCCATCTTGTTAGGAAGAATCACCCACAAAAGCTACAAAAACCTCTCCTCTTTTCCTACTAGAACCGTGAGTTAGAGAGAGAGAGAATTAGGAGCTTTTGTTGTATTGCATGTAATAATTCATGAGAGTTGAGAGACCAAGACTAACTTAATGTGTGTGGTCATCCAAACAAGTTTGGTCCAATAGAAAATAAGAGGAGGGGCGGCCGATTTTTGGGTTTCAAAACCCCTTTCCCTCTTAAATTTTATATCACACATTAAGAATGTCTTGTTAACTAGACATACAAATTACTAAATAAATTGTATGTACAAGTTATATATATATATATATTTACATACTTATACAATTAACC
>BJCO01372570.1:0-10947 GCA_018326465.1 Flaveria floridana | reverse complement strand
TTGTGTTCTAATAACCTAGCAAATTTTAAGTCAATGCTTTCTTTAAATTTATCACATTCAGCACAAGCATGTTTATCAAATAATTCATCTTTAGAGTATACCTGTGCAGAACAAGACAAATCGGCCAAAAATGCAGAATCAGACCCTTTAATAACTGGAGATTCTGAGTTTGCAACATTCAACTCTTCTTCCACAAGATGATCAACCACATCCATAGCTTCTTCAAAATCTGAACGTGCATGCTCAGCTATGATGTCTCCCACGCTCGAAGATCCATCATCCAAATCATCAACCTGTTCTATATTTGACTCTCCCTCAGATACGAATCAGAAGGACCAGTCTTGTCCTTCATCCGCTTGAGCAACCATAGATTTTGACTCTTTGCTTGATGATACCCCAATCTTCTCTTCATCCTGATGGTTGAACGAAGGAAAAGGGTTTCCATTACTTGTCTTCTTTGCCTTTACACATTCACGTTTAAAATGCCCCTTTTCACCACAGTTGAAGCACGTGACCTTGGTTTTATCAAACCCAAATTTAGTGTCTTTTGTAGGAACCAAATTCTGCCCCATCTTTTTCACAAACTTCTTAGCCAATTGCACTGGCTAAGGCCCACATGATATCCATTCTTTCCAGCTCAGTTTCATCTACCTGCTCATAATCTTAATCGGCCAGATGACAGTTTCCAATCTTACCAGCTACTAACCCATCATAAGACTGAACAACTACTGGTAGAAGATCCATGTGGTCTTTGGCAACTTCCACAGTGACATTTTCGAGATTCTCGGTCTTCAGCTTGGTAGGGTTGGGATCAGGAACTATGTATTGGGTTCCAGATCAACCTGATGCTTCACTTCCCAAGGTACTGCTTTAGGAAGGAGCAGATGAATTAGATACGAATGTCGTTTGTAACGGTGCCCCTGATGAAGCTGGAGTAGGAACAGATTTGTACAGTGAAAGATTCTGAGTGTAGGATCCTTTCTTAGGATTGTATTTCAGTCAAAGTTCCTCCTCTCTTAACTTCAAGATATAGTCATTTATGTCTTATGGCAAGGGTGTCATTTTGTCTCAGATTAGACACAAATGGATCCCATTTGTCTGGCAGACCATCAGCAAAATGAGAAACTTTGTCTTCCATAGAGGTGGTCACACCATGAGTATGCAGTTCACTCATCAAATAATAGAACCGATCAATGATATCATCTAAGCTCTCATTTCCAATTGGTGAGAAATTATCAAACTCATTTTTTAGAGGTTTACCCTTTAGCGCCTTCAGGGTTGCATTACCATCATATCAAACGCCTCCCACAGATTCTTCGACTGCTTGTTTTCAGAGAATTGATGGAATATGTTTTTAGGTATCGATTGAGACAACAGTGCATACGCTTTCTTTGCAGCATTATGTATTTCTGAGCTTCATTCATACTTACCAAAGTCAACTTCACCCTATTAGCACTGACTAGTACAGTACAACCAGTCTCTATAGTTGTCCAAAGATTAGGGTCAACTCTATTCAAGTACATCTCAAACCGCTGTTTCCACTAAAAATACTCATCCAACGTCAATAACTTTGGCGGTTCGTTGTGATTCCCAATCTCATTCTCTAGAAGAAGAAGATTCTGGATACGTGAGTCTTTTCCGGCAGTAAACGCGGCAAACTGATCTTCAATTGCTTAGACTTTTACAAACATGAGACAAGACAGATTCACTTGTCCGATTGAGCAGAGCGACAGGGTCAAACGTGCGATTGAAAGATGCGAATGACTTCAATCGTGCGATTAGATTCAGTCATGTGAATGAAGAGGACGATTTAGGTCAACCGACTGGAATAGCTTAACCGTGCAAATGAACTATGCGAATGAGTCCAGTCGTGCGATTGAACTCTGCGAATGAGATTCAGTCGTGCGATTAACCTAGTCGTGCGACTGAGGCTGCTGTTGCGGGAAAAAGTCAAATTTTCAAACACTTTGACACAAAATATGATTTTTTCACGAACCCTAATCTGCCGTATGTTGAAAAATTGAAACTTTAAAACCTACATTGGTCAAAAACACGTTTTTGAAGCAAATAGTGGATCTTTTGATTGAAAATGTTAATTTTAACACCAAAACTAATCGAATCCACACAAAATCACGAGCCAAGGTTCTGATACCACTTGTTAGGATCGTTTTCGTATGGAGTACTAACAGATTCTGCATGAGTCCAGATCAAATAGCACAGAATTCTATTTGCTTGGCGATCCAATCAGCGAGAACGAACAACCTGATCGATATGACGACTAAACAAACATTAAGAATGAGTTAGAATCGATCAGAAACGGACTATGAACTTGGATGGATGAACTTTGACGCTCTGGACGGCTAGGGTATGATCGTATTTGAAGTATATATTTTCCACAAATTATGTGGTATTTATAGGTTTTCGGTGTCCATTCGTACGACTGAACCATTGGCATGGTTCAGTCGTGCGACTGACTCATGCGTCTGACTCATACGCACGACTGAAGGTTCAGTCGTGTGACTGAGTCAATCTTATGCCTCAGTCACATGACTGATCCAGTCTACTAGTTCAGTCGTGCGACTGGTCCATAAGTATGGTTCATTAGCATGAATAACCACTTGACTAAGTTGAACACATTCTTGAATCATTATTGACTCAGAACTATGTACAATAACCTCAAACCTATATATAATGTTCAAAAATATAAGTAATACCAATTACAATATGAACATCAAAACTCACATCATATTACATTAAATATTTTCATTACATACCTGTAAGAAATGAAAGACATTTACATTGAAGAACATAAACTAGGAACAATGCATCAACATTACTAATCTTACCAATTGATTTTTGTCAGTCTCAAGCACTCTGAAGAAGTATGATGAGCAGTTGGGTAATCATGAGCACGTGACCAAGTTCTTAGACTCTCTCCCACCTTAATAGAGCTTACAAGTGAGATGCTGAAGCAGGAGATAAACTTTACAGATTACAAGCTTATAGATGTAATTAACAAACTGAAATCGTTTGAATTAGATCTAAAAAGAAGGGAATACAATCAATACTTGGTGCTAGCCACAGTATATCCTCAAAATGCTGCATTGATTTCATCCGCTGCAAACTCAACTATGTATGATGCAGCTTATGGTGGATCTACAGGAATTAGTATGTCAGATAAGGCAAGTGGTGGATCTAAAAGTATTGGTTCAAGCTCAAAGACATCTGTCACCTCTCAAATTCCTTCTTATACCATGGCACTCTTTAGAATGTTTGTTCACAGTTATGAAGCATTAGTTGCTTGAGAGCTCAAGGGTAAGGGAGTGATGGTTGAGGACATGTATCAGGTGGATCCTGATGATTTTTGAAACTAGGTTTAAGCTAAATTCGCACTTATGATACTCGGATCTCACACTATGCAATATATACCACCTAGTTTCACTGGGAGCGAAACTATAGTTGAGTTGCTCACAGTTTAGGGTGACTGTTGGCGAAAGTATAGTTTCGCTCGGCGAAACTGTAGTGTCGCCGAATAGTTTCACTGAATAGTTTCGCCCTATTTTTTATGCAAAAGTATATTCTCAAATTAGGGTTGTTGAAAACTTTCAACAATAGATTACAAAGTTTCATATATATAGAAAGTATAGTTTCGCTGACATTTTCACTGGGTAGCGAAACTGTTCTGACCAATGCCTTAGATTCACCCGACTGCGAAACATAGTTTTGCCGGGTGACCTATGTCAGCTGATCTTCAATACTCCCCCTAGGTTAGACCTTACTGGCTTCATCTTAATTTTTCTCTTGAGCTCCAACCTGGTCTCCCCCTTTACCTTTATCTTCTTTGGCTTTCTCTGATGCTTGATGTTCAGCTCCAACATCTTCCACTACATCATCTGCATCTTTGGCAGTCTCTTCTTTAGCACTTGCACTAGCTTAAAGTAATTGATTAGTTAAATCCTGCATGTCCATTCTTGTCTCGCCAGCTTGAATGACTTTCTTAGTAAGCTCCCTAACCTCAGCTCTCACTTCCCTAGCTTTCATATGCTTTTCATCTCCAGCTCCTGCTTCATCTCTAGCTCATTGTTTCATCTCCAGCTCCTGCTATAATATGATTTTCACATAAAACCATAAGATCTTCATCTTAAACAAAAACACCTCCATAAGATCAAACAGTCTAATATCCTGCTCACCCTTAATCCTTATCACTACTTCCCTGGTATTATTGTCATATAACCATTTGACGAAACCTTTTAGCATGGGGGAAGTGGATTGGGCACACGTACTCTGTTAATAGTCTTTACTGGCTTTAATTTCAGCATGATCTTGCCTTTTCCTGTGACCCAATCCAAGTCCTTCTTGGACCTCCTTCTCTCGGGCTTCATGTAACCGAAGGCTTCAAAATTTACATGTAGCCCCTTCTTAATCTCTTTCTCTAACATCATAGCCCTCTCACTAGCATCAATGTCTATCAATGGGATTTTAGCCAACCTCTTCAAATCCCACCTGGGCAAGGTCTTAAATGCCTTCCTCTTGTTCAGATAATAAATCTTTCCACCTCTTCTTTTAATCATGAACAGTTTGAGCTCCGCAATGTATTTACAGCTTATGATTTTCTTGTCAGCATCCTTCTTGGTAGCCTCTTGAATGTTTTTGAACAAGGGAGTTATCTCCTCTAGTTTCGTCTCATTTTCAAACCAAGCTTCCTGAGCTAGCTCAATCACCTCTCCTTCTGTCGACCCTGTTTGGGCTACATACGTCACTAGCCTTTCATCCACCTCATACTACTCAGGCTTAAAGCTATAATCAACAAGCTGCTCATCATCATCTTCTTCTTCATCAACTAGCCTTATTTCAGGCTCTTTCCCTTTATCTTTATCACCCAAATTCACGTGCACTTCCTCTCTAACCAGATCTTTATCAACATCAAACCTCAAGTTAAATTCAGCCTCAGATATTTTGACTCCACCAATATCCACCTCTTTCTCAACACAACTTGCTCCAGCACGTACATCAACATCACCAGCCCCTTCACCCACATCATCAGCACCAACTTCACTGGAGCCAACATCAAACACAGGATCTGTAGCTCTACTCGGGCCCTCTCCTGCCCTTAATGATCCTTCAACATTCAGGAACTCATACTTGGAGGTATCAGTAAGATCTTTCAACTCAGCTTCAGATCTTCGCTTTGGCACGCCGCCCTCTGCTTTCAGTTCATTTATCTCTTTAAACACAGTCTTTAACAATTCTTTTTGATCTAACACCATTTTCTTTAAACCTTCAATTACTACATCCTTTGCCTTATCCCTTATCTATTGATTCACTAACTTTGTCTTTATCATGCTGAGTTCATTTGCCACCGAAGCACTAACATTCCTAATCACATCTTGATCCAGCTCAGACCTGCCATCTTTCCTACCATCTTGTTTTATGAATGCCTGTTGTATGTTCTTTGTTTTCCTCTCAGACACATTTGTTGGTTCACTTTCCTCAGCCTTTTTCTTACTCCTCTTCTCTTTCTAAACTCTGACTTCCTCAGCCACCTCTTCAACTTCTTCTTCAAACACATACACCTTTTCCTTTGCATACCTCTTCCTCTACTTTATTGCCTCTTCTCTCTTTTCTCTATTTTCCTCAGCGTTCTTGTTCTCAGTTTCAACCAGCCTTCAAATGTAGTTCCACCTCTTGAATGGATACATGTTCTCTCACAGATAAGTGATCTTTCCACTGAAATCGTGTCTAATTTCCGAACAGTCAGCAAATATCCCATGTTCATTTTTGTCAGTCTTTTGATTTCACCATGTCTTGGCACATTTGGAATAAAGATCATCAATCACCATCTGGATAAACCTTGGATATAGCAACCACTTGTCTTTCTTTAGGGCCATAATATTCTCAGTCATATAGTCAAAAATTAGTTTTGCAATATTGGCCTTTTGACCTCTGTAGAAGATGATAATCGCTCTTACCCAATGAATGTTTAGCCCGTTTGATCCTCCCTTTCTATGATCCAGACAGATGATAAAGACGTGGGCTATATATCTCCATTCCTTTGAAAGAAGAGATTTCTTTATTTCCTTTTTGGAACCAAAAGGTGGCCCTTCATACCTTATACTTCTGAATGCCTCCAGTACTTGGGCATCAGACAGCACTACCTCTGGCCCATAATCATCTTGAACACGAAGTACCCGGGTAATATTGTCTGCAGTGATCACTATGTCATGACCTTCAATCCTAGCAACTATCCGGTACGACACAGTTCCAACATCATGCTCAGCTGATCTCCAAAAGTCTCTCATGTGAAGGTCATAGATGGTAGGCATGTGGGAAATGGCATAAGATATTGGACATTGCCTCAAACATCTGATACAATCTCTAAATCCCACAGCTTTTGGATTCCCATCATCCAGAAGAGCCCGAATGTTGAACTTATCATCAACTTTAAATTAGCCATGTTAATTTGAAATGAAAACACAAATAGGTTAGTGAAAAGATATATAGAATAAGAAAGAAAATAACAAAACAAAGAAAATAATGAAAAGTAAGATCTGGCTAGTTTCGGTGGCAGTGAAACTGTAATTTCGCTCGGTGAAATAGTTAGTTTCGTTTTCATGAAACCATAGGTTCACTGATATTAAAACATGGATTTGCGAGTCTAAGGCATTAACTTATCTGCATTTGTTGTTATACAATTTCGTTGACAACTTATTTTATAATTTCGCCTAAGAGAAACTATATTTCGCTATTATTTTCGCTTAAGATTAAACTCAGGAAGTCACACCAGGCGAATCTATAGTTTCACTGAAAGTTTCCCAGCGAAACCGTCACTTGTGGTTGGACAACACAATGTTACAGTTTCGCACGAAACTATGAACTTTCGTTCAGTTTCGCTGAAGTATCTCGCAGTTTCGCTAAACGAAACTGCGACTTTTCCACTTCAGCGAAACAAATTCAGCTCTTAAATTAACCAAAACTAAACCAATTAAAGTTTAGAACAAAGTCGCCTAACGAGCCTAAGTATAAGTCAACCGTATATTTCATCAAACAAGACTCAATACAACACTTTACCGAGATATTCCGAGAGAAACTAGGTTTAGGCTAAATTCGCACTTATGAGATTCGGATCTCAAAATGTGCAATATATACCACCTAGTTTCACTTGGAGCGAAGTATACTTGAATTGCTCACAGTTGAGCGTGACTGCTGGCGAAAGTATAGTTTCACTCGATGAAAATCTGGATCCTCGAAACTTGACACAATATCTACTTAGCAAAGACTTCTCTCATGGCACCATAGATATGACACTATTCAAGAAACATGTTGATGGTGAAATGCTAATTGTTCAAGTGTAAGTTGATGACATCATTTTTGGGTCAACCAATAAGAAACTGTGTAGAGAGTTTGAAGAAGTGATGAAGGATCGCTTTGAAATGAGCATGATGGGGGACTTATGCTTTTTCTTGGGATTGCAGGTTGAACAAAAGCCTGATGGCATTCTGATTCATCAAGAAAAGTATGTTCTGGAGATTCTCAAGAAATTCAAAACTGATGAGGCTTCTCCTGAACTTACACCATTCACCGATCAAACATGCTTAACTCTGTATGATTATGGGAAACCTGTCGATGCTTATCGTTATCGTTCTATGATTGGGTCTCATATGTATCTCACTGCGAGTCGTCCGGACATTACTTTCGTCCTATGCTACTGTGCCCGCTATGAACCAAATCCGAAGGAATCTCACGAAAAGGCTGTTAAGCGTATCTTTAGATATCTCAAAGGGTCCTGCCATTTGGGTCTTTGGTATCCCAAAGGAGAAAACTCTGATTTGCATCCCTATTCTGACAATGATCATAGAGGTTGCAAGATGAACAGGAAATCAGTCACTGGTGGATGCAAGTATCTTGGGGATTGTCTTGTTTCATGGCAAAGCAAGAAGTAGACAGTTGTATCTTTATCTATTGGTGAAGCTGAATATGTTGATGCATCAAGCTGCTACTGCCAAGTGCTTTGGATTCGACATCAGATGATGGATTATGGCATCAATTTTCTTCATACACCACTCTTTTGTGATAATGAAGTTGCCATTGGAATTGTCAAAAATCCAATTCATCATACTCAAACCAAGCACATTGAAATAAGGGTTCATGCAATCCGAGATGCTTAGGAAAAGGGGTTTATTGATATTATTCTAATTGACACAAAAGTCAAAGAGTAGACCTCTTCACTAAAGCATTTGACAAACCACGTTTTTATGAACCGATCTCTATGTTGGGTTTAATATCTTTCTGAAAATCTCTTTTCCTAATAAAATGTCCTGCTTTCGTAAATAACTTTTTCCACTTTTTTACATCTGTCAAATAATTTTCGATATCCTATATTTCTTCTTATTTTATTTTCATTTTATTTTTTCTACTTTATATGTGGAAAACAAAAATAAATTTCTATCCCCATGAGGGTAAATCGAAATTTAGGGGGAGAATATGCTTTTAAAGTGTTTTAAAATTTTGTTCTCTCAGGAACCCCTAAAAAAAGAAGTTAAAAAGAGTTCAACGACTTGTGTTGGGATGCACATGATAGAATCAACCTGAAAACAAAGTAAACAATGATTGTGCAGCTAAAACTAAAGATCAAGAACTCAATAATAAGGATTATTCTCATGACAACTTGGTCTGCACAAAGATACAAGTCTTGTAAAAACTTAGTTGAGAGTGGATGTTTTTTTTTGTCTTAAGTCTGTTCTTAGTCTGTGATTGGGTCTAACATCTCTAAGCCCAAATTGTATATTAGGTATAATAAAATGCGTGTTTATCTCCTCTACTATGCGTGAGCATTGACTGGAGTGATAATCTTCTGTGCTATGCAAAAGCATTGACCTAAAGCTCTCATCAACATGCTAAGATGATGTTCTCCGCACGCTATGCCGAAGCATTGACCTGAAGCTCTCATCTTTTGGAACAAGATGTATATCTCCTCTATTATACGTAAGTATAAACCTGGAGATACCATCTTAGAGTCTGTATATTATTGTGTCTCGTCAAAAGATCATTCTATCTTATGCATGCATCTGTGTCAATTATGAACTACTCAAGCAAAATCAATGATTACACTTAATAAACCTTGATGACGGGATAAGTTCTCTGCCGGATGTCAATGGGAACCAAGTTACCTGAGCTTCTCTAATTGAGCCTAAAACATGATAAATCAGTTGCAAGTCATTCGTTTAAAAGAATAAGACATCGGTTTAAGGGGACAAACATATCAGCAATCTCGCCAAGACTTGATTCTTAGAAAAAACTTCGAGAAAAAGATGAAAAGTATATCCTTTTGATATTTTATTTCATTCTAGTTCCTTTTATTTTATTTTATTTGTTTATATTATAATCGTTCAATTATTTGGAATTGTTGGGTGAGGAAATTATCTTTAACCAATGTTTATATAAATAAAAAAGAGGGCCAAACTATGGGCGAAACTACAGTTTCCCCGAGCGAAACTATACTTTCGCCAGCAGTCACGCTCAACGGTGAGCAACTCAACTATAGTTTCGCTCCTAGCGAAACTAGGTGGTATATATTGCATAGTTTGAGATTCGAGTCTCAAAAGTACGAATTTAGCCTAAACCTAGTTTCTCTCGGCATATCTCGGTCAATCTTGTATTGAGTCTTGTTTGATGAAATAATTGTTTGACTTATACTTAGGCTCGTTAGGCGACTTTGTTCTAAACTTTAATTGGTTTAGTTTTGGTCAATTTAAGAGCTGAATTTGTTTCGCTGAAGTGGAAAAGTTGCAGTTTTGTTCAGCGAAACTGCGACATACTTTACCGAAACTGAACGAAAGTTCATAGTTTGGAGCGAAATTATAACATTGTGCTATCCAAGAACAAGTGACAGTTTTGCTGGGAAAATTTCAGCGAAACTATAGATTCGCCCGATGTGACTTCCTGAGTTTAATCTTAAGCGAAATTAATAGCGAAATATAGTTTCTCTGAGGCGAAATTATAAATAAGTTGTCAGAGAAACTGTCTAACAACAAATGCACATAACTTAATGCCTTAGACTCAGTGAATCAACGTTTTAATATCATCGAATCTATGGTTTCATGACAGCGAAACTAACTACTTCACCGAGCAAAATTAAAGTTTCGCTGCCAGGGAAACTAGCTAGATCTTACTATTCACTATTTTTTTGTTTTGTCGTTTTGTTTATTATTGTGTATATCTTTTTCACTAACCAATTTGTGTTTTCATTTCAGATTAACATGGCTATGTTAAAGTTTGACGATAAGTTCAACATTATGGCTCTTCTAGATGATGGGAATCCAAAAGCTGTGGGATTTAGAGACTGTATCAGATGGTTGAGGTAATCGTCCATATCTTATGTCATTTCACATATGCTTACTATCTATGACCTTCACGTGAGAGACTTTTGGAGATCAGCTGAGCATGATGTTGGAACTGTACCGCCCTGAATAGTTGCAAGGATTGATGGTCATGACATAGTGATCACTGCAGGCACTATTGCCTGGGTACTTCATCTTGAAGATGATTGTGGGCTAGAGGTAGTGCTGTCTGATTCGCAAGTTCTGGAGGCATTCAGAAGTATAGGGTATTGTAGAAGACTATATCAGGCTCGGCAAAACAACTAAAAGATGAATAAAGATGGTTTTGATCAAGATTTGTCACGTGAAATGAAGATGATATGCGATTTGATGAATTCGTGCGAGTCAGGCTAGTCGCGCGAAAAGGATCAACCGCGCGACTGTTGGTACACATGTTCCCAGTTCTAGTCTAGTGAGCTTAACTGTTATAGAACTTCTTCTTGTAACACATATGTAACGTTTGATTATTATAATGAGAATCTCTTCCTTTATGTGTATTGATTGTTTACAAGTTATATCTTTTATATTATTTATTGTTACACGCATATATGACAATGTTATATAGGTTTAC
>BJCO01372563.1:0-11920 GCA_018326465.1 Flaveria floridana | reverse complement strand
CTTCTCCGCTCCTTTTCCCAAAACCCCAGTTCTCACCATTTCATCTGTTAAAGTACCAGCCTTCAGAATCGCACTCTGAATAGTAGGGGGAGCTGCTGCTGTTACCATTGCCCGGATTTGAGGCACAAGTCCCCAAATATACCTCTCGATCCTCTTGGATTCTGGAGTTACCAGATGTGGAACCAGTCTGGCCAACTCTTGGAAACGATCAGTGTAAGCTGCGTGCCCAGCTCCTACCATAGTATGACTCTAGAACTCATGCTCCAATTTCTGCATCTCGTTGAGTGGACAATATTCTTCGGTGTTTAATACTTTAAACTCATCCCAAGTCATCTGTATTGCTGATTCTCTTCCCCTCGCTTGAATCTGTGTGTTCCACCAAGTTAGTACCTTGCCCTGTAGTAAACACGTGGCATACTTAATCTTTTGGCTGTCTAGGCATTCACTTATATCAATGACTTCCTCCATCTTCTCAAGCCACCTAGTTAGGGCTATCACCCCACCTTTCCCATCAAATTCCTTTGGTTTGCAGGCCACAAACTCCTTGTATGAACATTCCCGTCTTGTATTAACAATCCCAGTTTCATTGCCAGTAGTTCCACCATTTTCAGTCTCTTCCCCTGTTCCTTGGTTATGCTCGTTCCCAACACGATTCTCAATTCCTCCACCATTACCAGCCTTACCTTGTCCTCCTTCTCCATTATCCCCATCATCATTGTCGTCATCCCCGTGAGGGTTATGATTCAGGAGAGTGTTGCTCACTTGGGCCACTATCGTTAGAATTAGTGCGGCTAGCTGCTGAGCGATCATGGCAGCTATATCGGGGTTTCCAGTCCCCTGGTTGTTACCGACGGGACCACAACCTGTTCCTGGTGTCCTGCCTCTACCTCTTCCTCTGCCTCTGCACCTTGGGGCCTCATCTTTGCGACTTGTACTGCGGGTGATTCTTCGAGGCGGCATTTTCTAATCATAAAAGGAGTAAACATGTAAACTTTAGTCACCTTAAGATACATTATTAATTCCACTCATTAAGTTCCAACATTTCATGCTCCAATTAATCAAGATCATCAAGTAGCCCAGTTCAAGCACATTCTTAGTATATCGGTGATGCTTATATATAGGGTTCCCCGCAGCGTTCCCACCACATCCGCGATATACCGAGAACGATACTTAAACCGGTTACATGACGTCCGATTATTCTCAATATCATCCCAATGAACACGTAATGCATGTGTAGGGAGTATGATCACTCTTCTACAACTCTTTGAAGTCAACATTCATTTTAAGCATTTAGTCAGTTCCATAGTTACTGAAATGCTAGACATAGCAATGTTTCATAAGGAATAAGACTAATATCATAATTGAAATCCCATGAAGGCTCCAAGTAGAACAGGACTTAAGGAATAGTAGAGTTTATATATGTTTTATCATCATTAACAAAGTCTTGCTAGAATTATGATTCTAGTGTCCTAAGGTATCGAATGGAAGACTTGTGCTAACCACGATCATTATCTTATGGTATGATTCTCCAGGCTTCACATGCACTGCAAATTGCAATTACGTGTGCACCCATAAAGGTAATTTGCCTTGCATGGTCACCCTCAGCTTCACCTACCTAAGTTAACATCACAGTGTTGACACCATTCATCATACACAGATCGTGTAAGTTCTCATGTCCATGAACCAATAGTATTCCAATAGTAGTCCGTCATAACAAATAGAATCCAAGCACATAATCTCAATCAGTCTAACAAAGGTTGCCTATCCCTTCTTCTTTCGGGACCTCAGCCATAACTATCTCAGGGTCAAACTCAATATCCGAGATCAACGCTTCGCGTGATCTATGAAGATCCCTTCAGGTTGGGTATCCGAACCTAATAGTATAATGTGGGGCGCATGGGAATGGTAGATCCAGTAGAAAACATCCCACAAGGAAAGAGTAAGAGTAATAGTGCTTTCCTCAGCGTGATCAGATAGCAAGACATAGAGATAAAGAACAAGTATAGATGGATCATACATGCAATATCGGATGCACGCAAACCCTAGCATGCATTCTACATGAAGGTTCTTAGGTTATAGTCTAGGTCAAGTGATTTGCCTAATTCTCAATAACCAATGGCTCTGATACCAATCTGTCACACCCCCCGCTAAGAGCGGAAACATGGGGAATGTAACGAGACGGGATCGTCATAACACATTGTAAACAATAGAGATGCAAATAGATATGTATAAAATGAATGACGTGTCATGATGACACCCGGTATAAAGGAGACTTGTGTCGTGTTTAGTCAATAACCACGACTACATAGCCATATGTATTAACAAAAGTATCAAAACATTGTATACAAATTCCCACAACCCGGGAACAAGTATCCAAAAGTATAATTGTATGTAATCAGACTAACAATGTCAAGTAATGTTTGTCAAGTATTGTATAGTCTCAAAAATGCATCCTAGGGTCTCCACTAAGGCAGCACTCCTAGTATCTTCAATTAACTGTATCACCTGAAAAGATATGCTCAAAATGGTCAACAAAATTGTTGGTGAGCTCGCAGGTTTAATAGTAAATAAGTTTATGCTGTGTAATAGTTTTGCGGAATGTTGTAATTACAGTTATAAGTAAGCAAAACCACAGGACACATGAGCCTCACAACCAAACCTATGACGTACACACAGAAATTTGTCAGAATATATTCACCATAGGGCCCATTCCTGGCCACTGTTGGTGCCAACTAGTATACCAACAAACGAGGGTGGGGGTGTCAACCTAGTAGTACTACCAATACCCATCTATCGGTTCCAATACCGGAATTAAATGGTTGTGAATAAAGAACCACACAGTGAACTCATGCATGTATCAGATAAGTACTAACAAAACAGTAACACGATGATTCCAAGAATATAAGTTGTACAACATAAAATGGGTGAGCATACTTTTTCCCCATGTTTGTAAATAATTGAAGAATTGAGTAAACATAAAAAGGGGCCACGAAACTCACTTGATTGATAATAATAGTAGATAAATAAACATTCCAAAGGATGAAGCAACAATCTTTCAAACACCTATTATTAATTATTATTGAGTGTTAAAGATGAGCTTCAAGAGAATAGATGCGTTCGGTCGGTTTAGGTTAGATCGGTCACGCGTCACACACACATACGAGCAGACATATGTATTAGACCTTATATAGATCCAAGTACTTAGAATCGTCACCATTGCCAATGATATTAGCGAAAGGGTTTCATTGTTGTTAGAGAGGTACTTAGTAAATATTAGTAGTTACCAATATTAGTCTTGATAATCGTGAAAACGTTAACATTGGTTATATTTGTGATAATATTAGTAATACTCATAGCCTTAACATTAATAATGTCATTAGCAATGGTAACCGCGTCTGTCACCTTAACATCACATGATCTGCACGTACTACATACAAGGATTGCATTCACACACAAACAACCTTCAGTCGCACGACTCAACATCCAATCGCACGAATCAACCTTCATTCGTACGAATGAACCTACATTCGTGCGATTCACCATTCAATCATAAGACACAACACTCGATTGCACACACACGTTCGGTCGTACATACACATTCGCATGGCACAACATTCATACGCACATACTTATTCGCATGACTCACACTCAATCGCACACATACTTTCAATCGCACATTGTACGAAACAAACTCAATCGCATACACACATTCATTCGCATGACTCAATCGCATACACTCATTCATTCGCATGACTCAATCGCATACACACATTCAATCGCACGACTCAATCGCATACACACATTCAATTTCACACACTCATTCGTACGAAACAGAATCAATCGCACACATTCATTCAATTGCATAGACAGAACACAGACAGGACTCAGTCGCATATGCAGGTCACAAGGGTGACGGAGTGCTCACAGTAGCCTTCGGCCGCTGTGACCACTCAAATGGCACCACAACACGTTTAGGAGTGGATTTCCAACACGTTTTTAGAAATTGATGCACTCGAAGGGTCCTCAACCGAGCTCGTTCGCTCGGGAACACCCAAGACACCCGATCCGTCGCAAGAAAGAGAAATAAGGCGAAATAAGGGGCGACGGTTGTCGTCTACCTGTGGAATATCGAAGGGGAACGACTGGTGGGTCGGAGAGCGGGGAGGGGGCGGATGATGGTTGTAGGGTTTAGGTTTAGGAGATGATGGCTGTTAAATTGGTTTTTATATCCTTTTCCATGTTTATGAGATTGGCAACTTTAGTCCCTGTACTTTAATTCACTTATTTCCCCCTCCTAATTTGCTTAATTACACTTTGAATCTTAACTTTATTAATTGCTTTAATAATAGCGCGTTAATTATATGATTTTACCACCTCAATGTTAAGTACGATGTTACTAATACTAATACTAATAACAACCTTGTTAGTATTAATCATTTTAATTGTATTTTTGGCATTAAGTGTTAGTATTAATGACGATACTACTAATAATACTTATAATAGTTTTAATAACAATTATAACTATAATAACAATAATGATAGTAGTAATTGTGTTAATGATAATAACTATAGTATTTATGCTAGTAATGGTAGTAGGGGAAATATTTTATTAAGTGCTTAACGTTTAAGTTTTTTTGTACACTTGGGATAATACATATAGTTAGGGAAACAAAATTTGAAACTAAGGCAACTTGGTTATGAGTTACTGTTGAGTATTCAAGAAGGCTAACAAGTACTACGTTAATTGACGGACCTTTTGGTGACAGATTTCACATCAGAAGATTCCAGTTCGGAGATACGGCCTTGGAAAAGCCTTTCCAAAATACAACGAAACCATCATATGGGAAGTTGGCACCATAATAGGAAGGTCCCTATCTTATAGAGTTTGAAGAAGGGAAAGACGCCTACAGATTGAGCACAATGGAAGGTGAATTATTACCGAGATCATGAAGTGTGATTCACCTAAAGATGTATTTTATGTAAGCATCTAGTATCCTTAAGCATTTGGTATCCTTGTTATATGAGGATTCAGGTACGCTTATTACCCTAATTTAAATTAATCCTACATACATTATTATTTGTTATGACAAATTTACTAACTTAAGCATCAGAGTGGTGTTAGAAAGGCTAACACCCACCCCTCACCGATAATTAAGTGTTTTGTACAGATTTTAAGGATATAGCATCCTGACAAAAGTTAGAGGCTGATCATCTCTCCTACGATTAAAGTACCCTGAGTACTTACCAAGGTTAAGGAGGTACTCACCTTCTCTTAAGTTCGCCTGGAGTGCAAAATTAAAGTATCTTAGATACTTTCTAAAGGTTTAGGAGGTATTCACCTTCTCTTAAGTTTTCCTGGAGCGCAAGATTAAAGTATCTTGGATACTTTCTTAAGGTTTAAAGGGTATTCACTCTCTCTCAAGAATCGCCTATAACGCATGATATTCATTTATGATGAATCCTCAGTTAATGGCAGACGTGCCATCCAAAGAATAAGGGATTGACCCCAGTCACCCATTTTTCTTTATATCTCCTATAGCGCACGATATTCATCTATGATGAATATCGCCTGTAGCGCACGATATTCATCTATGATGAATCGCCTGTAGCGCACGATATTCATCTATATAGAATATCGCTTGTAGCGCATAATAATCATCTATGATGAATCCTCAGTTAATGGCATACACACCTATTTTTTCTTTCTATCTCCTCTCTAATCTCCATCACCACCATTACCATCACCAACACAACCACCCACCACCACAGTGACTACAACCTCCCGTCACCCAATCATAACAACCTCCCCCATCTCCGCCACCGCAACTCTTATCACCACCACCACAGCCATCATAAACTCCCGTAAACGCCACCACAACCACAACCTCCCATCACCATCACCGCAACCTCCCCCATAACCGCCACCGTAGCCCCATCGCCACCACCACATCCACCACAACCTCTCATCACCATCATCGCATCCTCCCCCATCGTCGCCACCACAGCCCCCATCACCGCCATCACAACCCCCATCGCCATAACCACAACCACCACAACCTCCCGTCACCATCACCCCCGCCTCCCCCACCATCGTCACCTCAGCCCCTATCACCTAGAACTACCTCCACCACCAAATCTATGCAACACCATCACCTGAAAACACCACCATTACCAGACTTTTTGAGGGAAAGAAGGTCTGTGACTTTGTGAGGGTAAGAAGAGTGTGTACGGGTGTGAGAGAGAGAGAGAGAGAATGTAGAAAGTGTAAGGAAGATGTTATGTGAAGAAGTAGAAGAAGAAGATATGGGTGGGTAGGTGAATGGATAAGTTTTTTATTATTTAATTCACAGGGGTATTTTAATATTTTCATAAAAATCTAACGGAGAAGGTAACGGTGTTAGTCATCTGGACTCAAATAAAAAAAGAAATTAAAAGTCAGGGGAGCAAAATGAGGTTTTTAAACATCAAGGATTCAAGTAGTTAATATTTACAAACATCAAGGATGCAAATAGCAATTTACTCTTAAGAATTAATATAATAAGTTACCTGAATCAACAAAAATCCACTATTATTAACTGTTGATCTATGAAACGGATGAAGCTATCAAAAACTTAAGGATTCAACACTGATTCTCAACTACCAAAGTATGCTAGGTGCTTATCGACTATCGATCAACACATGCCAGGTGCTGAACCAATGTCGATCAACACTAAAAGTAATGAAGCTCTGATTGACTGTGTATCAGCACTCAAATGGATGCACAGCTTATCAATCATAACATTGGTCAAGACTGTCTATACTGAAGTAATCTAGCAGCTGTTGTATTATACCTTTAGTAGACAACATAGTACTGAAGCTGTAAACTTCTTATGTGTTGATTTTCTGTCTGAGTTTTACATAGTTTTGTAAACAAGGAATAAATGTAAAATTGTTTTTTCTTTGTGTTTAACCTCCCATATTATAAAACACCTCTCACTTGTATAGTTTAGGTGTAAGCTTGTAAGCCCACTTGTTTATATGTTGATTGTATTATTTGTACTAAGACATGATTTATCAAGTGTATACTTTAACAACTTATATATAAAACTTTAACAATTTGAACTAGCCAAATGAGTGAATCAAGGTACATATCAAGTCATATTGGCATAGATGGGCTAAGGTATAGGTCCATTGATTCATGTCTTGATGATAATTAATAATGTGGTAAAAGGTTATGATTATAGGTGAATTGTCTTTCTGTGAGTGAAGGACAAAGATTATTGGTGTTAACGGTGTTAATGGATGGTCTTCAAGTGAATCTCTATGTGTCCTTTAGCAATGTGCTTGGTTGAAGTACATGATATATTTTTGTAAATGTAGTAACCTGTAATAATTAAAAATTTTGTTTGATAATCACCGCATTGTTTTGGTGTATTTAATAAATGTGTCTGATAATGATGTCATGTTTATTACTCGTTTACCTAGAGTTATATATTTGCTTATTGTGTAGATTATAGGTGGTTTGGCTAGACCTGATTAGGTATTCTGAGATGTAGTGTAACCGCCCCCATTCTAGGGTAGATTATTTATTATTTTCATCTAACTACTACATTATTACTTGTGAACTTATGCTTAATTAGGTGTTTTGAAAATATACATGCTTAACACTAATTTGGCAAAATCATATGTATGGTAGGCTTAACTTACACTACAAGGAAGAAGACCAATAGCGGTGATAGATTTCGCCGCTATTAGTTGGGTTCGTCGTCACTATTAGTATTAGCGGCGACTTGTCGCCGCTATTAGTATTAGCAGCGACTTGTTGCTTGCTAAAGAGTCACCGCTAATGATTCGTCGCTAATGAATTTTTTGTCGTCGCTAATGAGTCGCCGCTAATGATGTTAATTTTAGCGGCGACAGGTGGCGCCGCTAATAGTCAATTTTTCATTTTTGTTTTTTTTTTATTTTTAAAATTTTGGTTTTTATAAATCGAATAAATCTGTATAAAAATAAACCCAGATTTCCCAACAACACAAATAGCATACACATATAAATAGTATTAAGAAGTACACTACGAGGTTTAACTAAATATGCTAAATACATTGTTTAACTTCAACATTAAATATCGGTTAAACAAATTTAAACTACTTAACCGCTATTCTATTCATCGTCCTCGTCCGAATCATCTTCATCAGCTTGTTGTGTAGCTTTTTGAGAGGCAATAAGTTACGTAATTTGAGACATAAAGTTCGTATTTTGAAACAGACTTGCGATTTGAGCCTACAAAATAAAATATACATTATAAGTTGTTGTATTTTGACAAAGTATAAATTATAAGATCACACATCCAACTTTAAGTATATAATGCGTGCTTCTATTATTTTGATCCATTTCAACCAAAATATACATAATTCAACTTAAATTTATCCATTTTGGCCCGTTTAAGATAAACCAACAATGATACACTTAACACTTTTAAGTTTAAGCAGTTGAAGTTTATTTTTACCCATTTTGACCCGTTTTAATTCAAATGAACGTGGTTTTAACTATATCAAGTGTGTTTGTATCATTTTGACCCATTTCAATGAAAATGTACATAATTCAACTTAAATTTACCTATTTTGACCCATTTAAGATAAACCAACAATGATACACTTAACACCTTCAAGTTTAAGCATCTAAAGTTTATTTTTATCCCATTTTCACCCGTTTTAACTCAAATTAACGTGGTTTTAACTATATCAAGTGTGTTTGTATCATTTTGACCCATTTTAACCAAAATTTATATAATTTAACTTAATATACTCATTTTGACCCGTTTAAGATAAAACTTATATAACTTTAATACCTCTGAAAGTGTCTGAGGTGTTTGTTCCTGCTCATGGACAAACGAAGTCGACCCTGCTGATGAATACGGTTTACGTCATATCCCTCTAATATGTCCGTGGCATTCTCCCAATATCGACTCAAAAACTTCGACCTCGTTCAGCGTTGATTAACAATTTTCTTCGTTTTGGGATTGACTTAGCTCATCAAACCGTCCTTTGAGTTGATTCTATATTAATTAACAAAAAGTGATTTAATATATATATATATATACAAAGGCACCATCTTTAATATATCAAAAAAAAGCTTATTATTGTTGTTCTCTTATCTCTGTATCAAAGGTGTCATCTTTACTAGTATGAGCATTCTAAAATACCTCAAGTCTGCTCTTATTTTGTTTAACATTTAAAAATATATCATATATTAAATAAACACTTGTATACAATACACATGCAAATAATTAAAGCATTACCTTCTTGTAACAATAACTTGTAACGCCCGAAATTCCTAGTCAAAATAAAAGGAAAATAAAAGTATCTGGAAGGAAATAAAAAGGAGACAAAGTGGAGGGGGGTAATGTGTAAAATGACACAAAAGTACAAATTTTACTTTTAAAGAGGAATGGTCGCCCATGCCATGCCCACATTCTACTCTTTTATCGACTGAAAAATGAGAAAAGAAGAACAGAAGATTTCTCCTGGTTTCAAGAAGAAGAAGAAGTGGTTTTCAATCTAGATAAGTAGTTCTTTGTATAATTGACTCAGTTTTATTGGGTTTTCAACCTTAGAACCGATTTATAAGTGTTATACATGTTTTAGTGTTTATTTGGCTTGTTTTAGGTATTTGAATTTGTGTACAAGCAAGTTTGGAGGAGTGTTACTTGTTTGATACATCAGGTGAGTTCTAGACCCCTTCTTTTACGTGTTTTAAACTATTTTTGGTGCTGAAAATGTATTTACATGGTTGTATAATTATTATGTATGCAACCACACATATTTATACATGTATGATGATGTTTTAGGGTTGTTTATGTGATGTGCATACTTAGAATGGTTTTAATAAGCTTAGAATCAGATGATAGGATGTTTGGGGTTGAAAAATATGTTTGAAACCTGTACATAGATGGTCATGCGCCCAAACAGGGCCCATGCGCCTAAAATTGCCTTAGAAAAGTTCTAAGTAGGGCCATCACCCAAACAAGGTTCATGCGCCCAAGCAGCACCCCATGCGCCCAAATTATGCCTTAGAAATTCTAAGTGTAAGTCCATACGCCTGAATAGTAGTTCATGCGCCTAAGTTTTAAGCTCAAGCGCCTAAGTATACCTCATGCGCCTACATAGTCCTCATGCGCCTGCATAGTCCTCATGCGCCTAAGTTTTGAAATGCCTAAGTGTAAGTCCATGCGCCCGCATAGTTATAATGTGCCTAAACAGGCCTCATGCGCATGCATAGTTCTCATGCGCCTAACACTTTGTTTATTTTTCTGAAATTTTAAGAAAAACATTATGATTAGGGTTTGACCTAGTTTGACTTTATGGTTTTAATTGTTATTATTATGCATGTTTATAAGTTGTTCTTATGTTCCTTAATAATTACTATTGTATGACTTTACGTGGTGTGTTTATGAACGTATACGTAAAGTATTATCATTAATAAAAGTGAAAGATTAATGATAAAGAAAAGTAGAACATAAATGAAAGAATGCAAGTCTTGCAAGCAAATGTAAAGGAGGTGCAAGACCATGTTGTCATTAGCTCAACTATATGCGGTTTAGCTAACATGAAGGATGCATACAGGGTCAGTCATTGAGACTGACAAGGACCCTTGTAGCATATCCTAGGTGACTGGGTTAGCTTAGTGCACAATGTTCGTGGTCTATTTATTGAACACAGACCCAACATCAGCTTCGTGCACAATGTTTTTCGTATTGCACATTGGTCCATAAAAAAGTGAAAGATAATGATAAAAGTACGAAATGAACGAATGCGTACAGTGAGAAAGAAAGAAAGTATTATCTTGATGTATATATGATGTGTGCTCACGTATGAAAGTAAAGAAAGTATTTTATTAAAGAGTATTTTCATATATAAATTATACAAGTATTTTAATACTTTTAAAACTAGAACTCACTCGGCAATACTGACTTTTATACATTTTCAGTTGGCAGGTAAATATTGCAGAGGATGGCACGAGGGTGAAGCTACTCGGCGTGACAAGACTGACATCCATTTACTACTTATGATATTGTTGTTTTATAATGCAATTAAACAATCTTTTGTAACTCAAACCCCATTGTATTGCTTAACAATAGTAATTATTATAAATGAAATGAATGGGCTTTTATTAATGTAATTCCGCTGCAACGTTTTAAGAAATGTATTATATTATGTATGTTTAGTGCTATGAATGACCAAGTGTGAGGTGACCGAGAACGGGGCCTTACAAGTTTGTATCATGTAAGGCCCCATTCCCGGGCACCTCACAGTTGGTCATTCATTACACATAAAATATTTTAAAACATACATTTATTTTGCAACGAAATTTAAAACTTTCATTAATAACTAAAAACATGTCATTTCATTACATTACAATATTCATTTTCATCTCAAAATACAATGACATGTCAAAATATGGATGCCAGCCTTCAAACGCTCCAAGTAGCTTATACATCCATGCCTGCAACTTCTCAGCATCAACAAATTACCTGCCAACTATCATGCATACAAAAGTCAGCGACGCTGAGTGAGTTTTAGTTTTTATAATAAAATAATTTACTTTCTTTAAAACCAATCTTTACATTGAACCGTGGTCATACATCATAGGTACATTCATTTTATATTCTTTATTCGTGTCGTTCTTTTATTTACTTTCCTATTCATACTTTCGTTTATACTTCTCAATGTCTTTTACTTTCTTTTCTCTTACTTTCTTTTCGTACTTTACATTCGTCAGATTGTCATACATCATACATACATATTGATAACAATTATTATTATTATCTTCAGCATCATTCGTTCATTAATTCATTCATTCGCTCATTACTCATCATTACTCGAATCTTGTCTCATGCAATATCCCCGACTCATGCTCGAAAGTTGATGCTGTGCTGGGGCCT
>BJCO01372549.1:0-10895 GCA_018326465.1 Flaveria floridana | reverse complement strand
TATAAATAATCGATATTAAGAGCTTCGATTATTCAATGATTTTCTCAAAATATGAAAGTTTAACGAGTTAGAATTCGATGATTAGTCAGTGTTAGTGTCAAACATGATTTTCTTTGCTTTAACCATCTACTCAGAACATCTACAATATTTAGAGCTGATCCACCTTAACTATAATGGTTATAATTTTATTATAGGTATAAGACATGACTACAAAAGTTTACCAATAAAACGTTAGTTAATTGTTTTTATGGAATAACATAAAAGATCGTAAAAAAACATGTTAAGTGCATTTTTGTTGATGTTTGGCTCATTTGTGGTGCTTCATATTTAAACTTGTTTTTTAAAGTTTAACTCATTCAATGTACATAAAATAAAACTAAAACTAAAGTTTAGGTGTAATAGGTCAATTATTAAAAATATAATAATTTTTTTCAACCGCTAACAACCAAGAAAAGGTGAAAATTGGAGTTATGGTGTTACTGGAGACGGTTGTAGCAAAATGTATAATTCCCCTCACGAGCCACACCACTCATTAATTCAAAATGAAACTCCAATTTCTTTTCTTATTATTTTTATTTTTGTTTATTGTCTAAAATAACGTTTATAACCCGACTTTGGTGGTGCTGGTGGTGCTGGTGGTGTTGCAACGGGCGTGGTGGGTGAAGGTGTCGATGGTGGAGGCAATGGTAGTGTCAGTGAGTGGTGAGGTTGCGGCGACAACGACAATAAATGGTGGGAGCGACAGAAAGCAGTTGTGGCAGTGGTTGTGTTGGTGTTAGCGGCTATAAACTTGTGCTCGACTCAATTATTACTTATTAAATCGTTGATTATTTTTTATATGCAATATAACTGTTTGTATCAAAGTTGTATGTATAATAATAGTTATCATCTGGACATATTTATATAAAAAAGTTATTATATTTATATAAAAAAGGTTGTTATATTTATATAAATAGTAGTTTAGCTTAGGCTCGTGAGACTAATAGGTTAGCTTAGTGTATAGTTATTAGGCTCAAGCTCATTCACAAAACAATTTTTAATTTGCGCTCGAGCTTGTTTAAGCTTGGTTCCATTCAAGCTTGGTTCCATTCAAGCTTTTAGCGAGTCAATCTCGAGTAGCTCATAAGCAACTCATCTCATATACATTCACTTACTAGACACCTTTACACTTCATATTTCCCTCGTACCGTTTCTCTTGTTCTCGGCCGCAACTTTCATAGAAGCCACCATAGTCTCTCCTCTGTTGATGTCGTCGCTACTTCCACCCATTGACACACCATAGACATTTCTCTTGGGAGAGTCTTCCCCTCTTTCCGGTCTACCCTAGTTTCCGTTCACACTTTTAGCTTACTTTCATAACGTAGAAGTTTAAGGTATGTTTACCAAACTAGTTTGTAAAATTCTAACATTAATTAGAGAAACATTGTTTGGTGCACTAGGTGGGATTCTTGTGTATGTAGTTGTGCTGTTAATGAGGTATAACACATGATTCAGGAGTACCATCAAAATGTTCTAGGAACTTGTGGTTTTAATATGTATGCACTTTTGTTTGGGCTGGCACATGATTCTATCAGTAATAAAAGTTTAATTTTATTTTTACATAATAATAATATATTGATTTTTTATCATTTATATCTTACACATTTTATTTCATTTTGAAACAAATCACATACTCATTTAACATATACATCTTGTTTTACACACTAAATTTTATATCATTCTATTATTAGCAGAGCTTAAACCCTTAACTTCAAACAGAGTTTCGTCACTCTAACTCAAATGTTTTAGCATTATACATTTTATTTTTTAACACTAATTTCAAACAAAGGGGTAAAATAGAAATCGTCGTTACTTCTGTAAAGTACATGCTCAACATACAAAATGAATTCTTAAAAAGCAAGAGCGGCATAACAAATTTATCAAAGAAAAAAAAAAGAACCAAATTTCAAGCTTGTTAAAAATGCAGATATCATTATTAAGCTTTTACTTTAATACATTTAAGCATCAGGTTAAAATACAAACAAGCAAATATGCTAACTGGCAGAAAGACAGACTTTGAATGTAATCAGGTACTGCAGCTGCGACTTCAATCGGTCATTACTTGAGGATGCTCAGCCACTATCAAAAAAAAGAAGATTTTAGAGTTCGTTAAAATTGTATCACATCTTTAACTTAATTGTCCAAACACACAAGAGGATTGAACTTTAGAATATACGAAATGTTACAAAATTTACAGTTAAGCCACCACCCTCCAAAACAATAGCCATAAAACGAGCAGGTTGGACAGCTTAGATAACGGGTCAAGATAAGTGCATAAAAGCTATAAAGCACGCGTTGGACGGCTTCCAACCTGATTGTCATGTACCCTTTTTTAGCTAAATGTTTGTTTGACCCGTTTCAAATAAAAAATATAACCTAAATCAACTCATCTGTAAGTATATGAGTTGAAATAACACTTTCTTTATACAAGTTTTGCAAAGTTATAATTATGATTGTAAAAATATATTTTTTACAATACTTATCTTTCTTAAGAAGTTATTTTGGAGGTTTAATAAAATTGTATACACGGATGCTTTTCAAATTTCAACCTAGTTGAATCTCTTAGATTTGCGTGTTTAATCCTATATAGATACAACAAAGCCCAAGTCAAATTCCATAAACATTTAAACATGCAACCTCTTCACAGATAGTGGCGGAGAAAGTTTGTGAGCACTACAGATAGAAGATGACAATGAATATTTGTTCATTGTTCTGAAATACAGTCAATTAATGAGTAACTGCAGAAAAAATAATGTACTACAGAAACTTATTTCCTCTTAAGGGTGATTGGATGTTCATTTTGATGTGATAACATGATTATTGTGATTTCAAGTCAGAATAATTCGTTTCTGTGTGTTTGGCTAAACTACTTTAATACTTTGATACAAATGCCAACTTAGATAACAATTCAAAAGGGTTATTAGTTTATTCTAGAAGGGGTAAAGGTGCTATTTCTAAATGTGGCTAAAGAGTTGTTAGAAAAGTATATTATATATATGTGTAAATAAGGAATAGTGGGGTCATAGAGAGATTTGGTAAGATTCGTGAGGCTCATGCTTATTGCATTGAGAGCGAACAAGGTTCTGGTTAATCACTGTAATTCCCTCTTTTGATATTTAGTATATTCAGTCTCTTCTTCATTTCTCAGTGTTTTCCATTACATCACTCAAATTCATTCTAAATTTGTTACTGAGTATTCATATTACACATCATTGGTCCGACCTGCCGCTGACCTGCTGTGAAAATGGTGAATCAAACGTCGAGATTGGATCTTCAAGAGCAGCATATTCAACAACTTCAATCTGATGTGGCTGAGATGAAGGCGGCTCTATCGGCATTGGATGCCGATCGAATGGAGTCGGCGGAATTCCGTAAAGTGATGCTCGGTTGGATGTCATCTTAGAAGAAACCACCGGTGGATCCTCCTTCGGGGTCTGGTAGTTCTCACGTTCTCTCGACTGATAGACCGTCGAACTCCGGTTCCTCGGATTGTCCTTGGGCGATAAAGAAGGTGAAGTTACCAGAGTTTTCAAGGTTTGATCCTCAAGGGTGGATTCGGAAGGCAACTCTGTATTTTGACCTCAACCACACCGACGACGATGTTCGTCTACAACTGGCTCAGTTGAGTATGGTAGGTGTCGCTCAACATTGGTTCACCATTATTACGCAGATCCGTCCAGCTATTTCAATCGGAGCTGTTACAACTGCCTCTTGGACTGACTTTCAATCGGAGCTGTTACAACGATTCAGCGGCCTTGAGATTCAAAACCCTTATGAACAATTGGCAACGATTCAACAAGGCGACTCCATTTACGATTATATTGATGATTTCGAATATATGTTGTCGTTGGTTCCGCATTTGCCTGAATCACAGGCTTTAGGGTATTTTGTGGCGGGGCTGAAACCGGATGTCAAACAATGGGTTCGGCTTCACCGTCCTCAATCACGCTTAGACACTATGTATTTGGCTAAGGACGTGGAATTGATGTTCCAACCAACGTCCGGTGGCTTGTCGTTCTCTCGATTCCGATATCTCAACCCCTTTGGGTCGGCCTCACAAGGTTTGGCAGATGGGCCTTTTCCCTTGGGCTGTTGCGAGCCCAAAGGCTCTCGGTCTTTCAAACCCAATGATAGGGTTTCTTCTCCTTCTTCTACCTCGTTTGAGGGTAATCGCACCCGGTCTTATCTCCGACCGTCGTCTTCGAGTCCAGACGGGGGTCGTATGCTTCCGAAAGACCGCGGTATTCGTTCCCTTTCTCGCACGGAATGGGAAGATCGTCGGAAAAAAGGGTTGTGTTTCCGGTGCGGCCAACAATATGGGTCGACACACAAATGTCCGGAAGGTAAGCTCCGGATCTTATTGTTGGGAGAGGATGAGGATGATCTTTCAACGGGTGAACAACTTGTGATGGAATCTATCGAACCTCCGCCTTCGGGTATCGATGTTGGGACCCGCAACTCCTTGGAGTTTACCGGAGTTTTCGCTACTTATGGAGCTTCTTCAACTATGAAGCTCGAGGGCACTCTACAAGATCTTTCGATTTGCATGTTGGTTGACAGTGGGGCTTCCAACAATTTTATTTCCCGACGGTTAGTTCTGGCTTTGGGCTTACCTGTTTCTTCTTTTCCCGGAATCAATATTAAATTGGGAGATGGCCATTGTGTGTTGGTGACGGAACGTTGTGTGATGATTCCAGTCATGGTGGGACCGTGTACGTTTGCTCTGGATGCACTAGTGTTTGATACGGGTTCTTTCGACTTTATTCTTGGTCTGACATGGTTGAAATCTTTGGGAGAGGTGGTACACGGTTGGCAACATTCGTGTATGCGTTTCGTTTATCAAGGCATTTCGGTTCAATTACAAGGGATACAAGTAGACCGCCCAATTCTTACTGCTTTACATACATGGTTGTCTTTAGAGGATGATTCTTTACTGACGTCTGTATCTCCAACTATCCCAACTCCAGTGGCCAATTCCTCTGCTCCTCTGGTTTTATCCTCTTCTCAACAGGCTGTTCTTAATTCCTTGTTCAAACAATATGACCTCATTTTTACTTCTCCTTCTTCGTTACCCCCTGCCCGTTCCTTGACCATGGTATCAACCTCACTACTTCTGCTCCGATTTGTGTTCGCCCTTATCGTTACCCGCACATTCAGAAAACTGAAATCGAACGTCAGGTTCGTGAATTGTTAGCTATGGGGCTGATCCGCCCTAGCAAGAGCGCGTATTCGAGTCCGGTTATACTAGTTCGAAAAAAAGATAATTCGTGTCGCTTATGTGTGGATTATCGTGCGCTAAATAATGCTACATCTCCAGACAAATATCCGATTCCGATGGTCGATGAATTGATCGATGAATTACATGGGTCCCAATTCTTTTCAAAGCTTGATCTCAAATCGGGTTATAATCAAATCCGTATGCGTCCAGACAGCATTGACAAGATGGCTTTCCAAACACATGACGGCCATTATGAATATTTAGTGATGCCATTTGGCCTCATGAATGCTCCGGCTACCTTCTAGGCAATTATGAATGATATATTTCGGCCTCTCTTACGTACGAAGGTAGTTATTTTTTTCGATGATATCTTAGTATACAACCATTCGTGGGAAGCTCATTTATCGGATTTAGAGGAAGTATTCACCATCTTGTTGCATCATCATTTTTGGGTCAATCACCAAAAGTGAAGTTTTGGTCAAACTTCTATTGAATATCTGGGACATATAATTGATGGTAAAGGCGTGTCCATGGACCCAAAGAAAGTGAGTGTTGTGGTCGATTGGTCGGTTCCACACAACTTACGCGCTCTTCGCGGCTTTCTGGGACTAACGGGCTATTATAGCAAATTCGTAAAAAATTATGGTAGCATTGCTCGGCCTCTAACGGACTTGACAAAGAAGGATGCTTTTCGATGGACCTCTCAAGACGCTTTTGATCAATTGAAGCATGCTTTAGTGACCGCTCCAGTTTTGAGCTTACCCAATTTTGCTAAACCTTTTGTTGTTGAATGTGACGCTTCCAGGTGTGGCATTGGCGCGATTTTAATGCAGAAACCGATCGCTTACTTTAGTAAGGCTCTCAGTGATCGGAACTTGGTTAAATCAGCCTACGAACGGGAATTGATGGCTTTGGTTTTGGCGGTTCAACATTGGCGTCCTTACTTATTAGGTACTAAGTTTGTTGTGTGTAAGGATAAAAAAAAAGTTTGAAATTCCTGCTGCAACAACGTGTCACTTCTTCCGACCAGCAGAATTTGATTGTTAAATTGTTGGGGTTTGACTTTGATATACATTATAAACCGGGTCAGGAAAACAGGGTTGCTAATGCGTTGTCCCGACGTGCGGATACAGGACACTTTTGCCACTCTATTTCATTTCCAGTTTGGTTGCAAGGGACTCAATTAATAGATGAAGCCAAAGCCAATGCAGAAATTATATCCTTAACCCCCGAAAGTGCGCTAAGTTAGTAACGAATTCTGTTTGTTGTCTCCTGACAAAGTTCCGGGTTATACTGTCAAAAATATGATTTTGTTTTATCAAGATCGATTAGTTATCTCCCGCCACTCTAAATTTCTTCCGGCTCTTTCTCACGGCTGCAGGTGGACACTCCGGGTTTTATAGGACCTATCGTCGCTTGGCGGGTAATGTTTATTGGTCGGGTATGACCAATACCATCAAACGTTTCATCCGTGAGTGTGATGTTTGCCAACGATGCAAGACTAGTTCGGTCTTTCCCGGTGGTCTCTTACAACCATTGCCCATTCCTAATGTAATTTGGGAAGATTTGTCCACGGATTTTATTACCGGATTACCACCTTCGAAGGAATTCTCGGTTGTGCTCGTTGTCGTGGATAGGTTGTCGAAATACGCACACTTTATTTTGATAAAACACCCATATACAGCCAAATCGGTGGCCGACATATTCATCAAGGAGGTAATTCGACTTCACGGTATTCCTAAATCCATAGTCATTGGGATCCTCTGTTTCTCAGCAAGTTTTGGCAAGAAATATTCAAATCCATGGGGACCAAACTCTAGTTGAGTTCAGTATACCATCCCGAGACCAATGGTCAAACGGAAGTAATTAACCGCTGTTTGGAAACTTATTTGCGTTGTTTTGCTATATACCAACCTAAAACCTGGGCCATTTGGATTCCCAGGGCTGAATTTTGGTATAATTCTACGTTTCACGCATCTATGGGTTCGACCCCTTTGAATCAGTATATGGTCGTCGACCTCCTACAGTTTTTCAATTTGTTCCGGGGGAAATTCGGGTCGACTCGGTTGTTAGGGATCTCCAAGACCGTGATGAAGCTCTTAAACAACTTAAAGTGCATCTCGCCAATGCACAACATTCTATGAAGTTACAAGCTGACAAAATCGGCGTGAGGTGTCCTGCTCGGTAGGCGAATGGGTTTATATTAAACTCAAACCATACCGCCAAGTATCGGTCGACCGTCATATTCACCAGAAATTGGCTACCAAGCATTTCGGCCCTTTTCAAATCATCAAGAAATTGGGAACGGTGGCTTACAAGTTGAAGCTTCCTGCGACTTCAAAAATACATCCTGTTTTTCATGTTTCTCTTCTTAAAAAGGCACTTTCTTCTTCTAGTGCATTCGTCTTACCGCCAGAATTGGACATTGGCGACAATCCCACTCTTGTTCCATCTGTTGTTTTTGATACTCGTTCATTCCAGAACGAGAGTGAGACGGGAAAGTAAATTCTCGTGCAGTGGTAAAACCAGACTCGAGAAGAGGCCACTTGGGAAGACAAAGAATGGTTCACTACTCAATTTCCAGATTTCCGCCTTGAGGACAAGACGGTTGTCAAAGGGGGGAGTAATGATACAAATGCTAACTTAGATAACAATTCAAAAGGGTTATTAGTTTATTCTAGAAGGGGTAAAGGTGCTATTTCTAAATGTGGCTAAATATGTGTAAATAAGAAATAGTGGGGTCATACAGAGATTTAGTAAGATTCGTGAGGCTCATGCTTATTGCATTGAGAGAGAGCAAGGCTCTGGTTACTCACTATAATTCCCTCTTTTGATATTTAGTATATTCAGTCTCTTCTTCATTTCTCTGTGTTTTCCATTACATCACTCAAATTCATTCTAAATTTGTTACTGAATATTCATATTACACATCATACTTTCACTTATTATTATTTGATCATTTAAAGGTCAAATAATAAACTAAAAAAAAGGTTTGATGCTAGCTGTGTAACCTACAAACCCTTCATGTATTTTTTTGAACAACAAAGAAGAGGAAGTATTAGTTGCATGCATTGAACCACCAACCTCACTCATGTGAGGCATGAGCACTAACCAGCTAAGTTGGCTAACTTTTGTACAAACCCTTAAAATGGACATTCCTTCTTTCAGAAACCAGAAATTGCTGAATGTTATACAACACCAAAAGTGATTATTACAACTTAAAGCCAAATGGCCCAAATCACATCCAAATACTTTTTCAACACCATATCCTATAACAGTGGATTATTTAATCCTCATTCTAGCTGCAACAAAACTGATTATAAAAGGTCAGGGAAAAAGTTACTTATATAGGCTTACTATATCTATTGCTTATTTAAAAAACAGAATCTGCCAAACACCCAATACCATCAAAAGTGATTATTACAACTCCAAGGCTTCAAGGTGCAATACATGTCAAAAGACCATCTTCTACGGCATGTATTTAGTACAGCCGATTATTTAATTATGATATTTCAATATCACATAATCCCTCTGCCCCCAAAATGAGTGTCCACTTCCACTAAAATGCCTTTCCACAAACAAGAGAAACCTCAATTTTAGTTATGTGCAATTAAAGCAGATGTTAACTGACAAGATCTAATTTTACCCTCGATGTACTTAAGAATTAAGATACCAATTAACTTGAAAAACTACTTGCAAGATTTCATCATAAGGTCATTAAGCCTAAAAAGAGAAATTAATAAACTATAACTATCCAATTTTAAAAGTAACCAACAATTTTTGAAAGGATAGAGTGATCACTTTTGACAATACGCACATCCAAACCACCCCATATTGATTAAAATATAGGCAGTAGCTTGTAGTCAATTTACTCTTAGCCTAGCAGAAACAGTATATTTAACAGAGCCAACTAATAAATCTTCCAACAAATCTAATCTAATAAAATGAACAGAAAGGTAGAAAATTACCTTCTTATCCACTAAGATTCTCAACAGAATTACCATCTTCATCATCTCCTTCCCGAATCTTTGCAATCTCAGCTTGTGCCCTTTCAAGAATCTGCTTCTTCTGGAGCTCCAATTCTCTCTGAAAATCCATTCTCATCTTCTCTAACTCCAACATCTGTTGCCTCTTTCTACCCTCGATCTTCTCATAAATTTCCCCAAAATTTTGAACCGATTCAGCCAACAACCTAAATCCATCATCATCTATCCCATCATCCAAATCATCATCATCATCCGACTCTGATTCACCAGGACTATCCCTCATCTCATCCAAAGCATTCGAATGGTCCAAATAAACTTTAGTATTCATAAACACATACTCCCCAGAATCAACCCCACATGGCAAACCGTTGTGTTGCTTCTTCGGTGACAATAGCATATCCATCTTCTTGAAGAATCCCCATTTACCATTATACCCTTCTCTCCCCACCATTCCCATATCCTCCATCTTCGCCTTCTCTTTCTTATACTTCTTCTTCAAAGCTTCTAACCTGTTTCTACACTGCGTTTCATCGATCTCCATCTTACACATCTCTGAAACCTTTTCCGCAACCTCAACCCAATCCTCCCCCCTTAAACTCTTCCTCCCTAATTGCATATACCTATCTCCCCAAACCTCCAACAACACAAAAGTTGCATTATCACTCAACTCATCAGCCAATCTATCACCACGAGGCACAAACTCGTAATTCGGACCCAAATTATCTAACCTACGCTTCTTCTGGTGTCTCCTAGAAGATTCCCCTGTATCAACCCCACCTCCAGAAACCCTATAATACCCATGTTGATACTCATTACCATCATCTTCCTCATCACCATCATCTTCTTCTTGATAACCATACCTCTGATTCACACCTTCGTTTTCTTCTTCAAACTCATCGTTTTCGTACTCGTTGTAACCGCTGTTACCATGGTAATTGCTGTTGTTACGAGCAGGACGTCTACCTCGAGCCGATTGATTGTAATCCATTAACGTAGTAGTATCCCTATATGCGAACGATTACAACAACATATCAAGAAATGAGTGAATCAATTCAAAAGCAGTTAATACTTCGATTGCAAAACGTAAAAACCCTACCTTTTGAGGATCAAATTTGGGGAAATGATATTATCTTGATCCGATTCGAAGAACCCTAATTTCGCATGAAGATTTTGAGATTGAAGATATCGTGAAAGTTAGCTAGGGTTTTGAAGTCGAAAGGAGATTGATGTTCGTGGGGTGATGTAAGGATTGATGCTAAAGTGCGCATGTGTGTTTGAAGTGCATACTTAGATGTTGTTTTTGACTTTTTTTTTTCTCTTTCTTTTTTCTTTCTCTTTTGATGAATTTGACTTCAGCTTTTCTTTATAAAAGTAGCTTTTTTAAATAAAAAAAAAATCCTTATGTCCCATTTGGTTTACCGAATTATAAGTAACTAGTGTGTATTCATCCACGCGCGTTGCGCGTGTAATGAATCGGGCTCAGAAAAAACTTTCCGTTGTGGTTGCTAGCCTGAATGGTAGCCATGCCAAAACAACCGCTATCATCATTAGTTATCATCACAGCCCGACATAGTACCACATGTAATAATGAAACAAACAACTCAAATGAATATACGCTCAACCAAAGGATGCAACAGGTCAGGTGAGTTCAG
>BJCO01372541.1:0-10280 GCA_018326465.1 Flaveria floridana | reverse complement strand
TCCCCCACCACCCCCGTCCCACCTAACAGCCCACCTCCTTCCACTCTCGGCCCAACCGACCTCTCCGGCCCATCCAGCCCACCACATAACTCTTCCCACCCTACTCCAAACCCCAATCATCCTACTGACCAAACCCCCCAACCGCCTGCATCTAACACTCATCCAATGACAACTCGTGCCAAAACTGGTATTCTCAAACCAAACCCGAAATATAATTTGGCCATAACATCCAATATCTCACCTATTCCAACCAATTATAATAAAGCATTATTGGATCCTAATTGGCTTCGCGGCATGAACGATGAGTTTAGTGCCTTACAGGTTAATAACACTTGGGAGCTTGTACCCAGGCCATTGAACAGCCCGGTCATTCGGTCGATGTGGCTATTTCGGCATAAATTTAAATCTGATGGTACATTAGACCGTTACAAAGCACGTCTAGTTTGCAATGGCAAATTTCAAACTATCGGAGTTGATTGTATGGAAACTTTTAGTCCGGTGGGCAGACCTGCAACCATTCGCACCGTTCTGTCTTTAGCTGTTTCCAACTCCTGGCCAGTTCACAATTGGACGTCAAAAATGCATGTCTGCATGGCAATCTCGAAGAAACCGTTTACATGAATCAACCGCCCGGATTTATAAATCCCACCTTTTCCAATCATGTGTGTCGCCTGCAAAAATTGTTATATGGTTTGAAACAAGCACCGCGAGCATGGTTTTCTAGGTTCTCATCATTCATCACATCTGTGGTTTTCAAAGCAACAAATGTGACACATCTCTTTTTATATATAATAACGGGAACAAACTTGCTTATCTATTGTTGTATGTGGATGATATTGTGCTCACCGCCAACCAACCAGAGTTACTACAACACATTATTACACGTCTCTCCACTAAATTTGCCATGTCTGATATTAGATCTCTTCAGCATTTTCTTGGCATCACGGTTTCTCAAGATCACCAGGCACTCTTTCTCCAACAATTACAATATGCTCGTGACATTTTGCATCGTGCTAACATGACCGCATGCAAACCCTGCCACACGCCCATTGATACCAATCAAAAACTAAGCGCTAAAGTCGGGGAACTATTGCCTGATGGGTCTCTTTATCGCAGTCTAGCTGGGGCACTACAGTATCTCACCATTACCAGACCTGACATCTCCTATGCAGTTCAGCAACTTTGTCTATTCATGCATGCACCACGAGAGCCACAGTTTGCACTTATGAAACGTGTCTTACGGTACCTCCATGGCACAATCCACTTTGGTCTCCGCATTACGGCTTCTCCAAACCCATCCTTAGTCGCTTACTCCGATGCTGATTGGGGAGGTTGCTCGGACACATGGAGATCCACTTCCGGGTATTGCATATTCTTGGGAGATAATCTAATCTCCTGGTCATCCAAACGTCAACCGACAATTTCATGGTCCAGTGCAGAGGCCGAGTATCGGGGAGTAGCCAACGCAGTCGCAGAAGCAACTTGGATCCGTAACCTTCTTTTAGAGCTACATGTCCCGGTTCGCAAAGCTACAATGGTATATTGTGACAATGTCTCGGCAATCTACTTAACGGGCAATCCGGTTCAACACCAGCGTACCAAACATGTGGAGATGGATATACATTTTGTCCGTGAGAAAGTTCAAATCGACCACATACGAGTTCTTCATGTTCCATCTTCACTTCAGTACGCAGACATCTTCACTAAAGGCCTTCCGCGACATCTGTTCGACTCATTTCAATCCAGCTTGAACGTCTCAGAGTATCGACGTTTCAGCTGAGGGGGAATATTAGCGGAACATATTCATTTATATCTATTGTTGATTGAGTCTTAATTAGTTCCTATGTTTAAGCCTAAATTTATGTTTTACATCTATTATATATAGGGATAAATGTTCTTGTTTACAGGGCAATAAAAACAATTTCATTATCTTTCATATGGTTGTTTAGGTTTAAAGGTTTTCTAGTAGTTTTAATATGGATATGATATGGGTTTGGTGTTTGGGTTTGAAGGATTCCATTGAAGGAGACGAAGGAAACGCAGGTCTTTGGGAGGTTGGTTTTTAGGGTTTAGGTGTAAATTAGTTAAAGGGGTAAAATAGTAATTTTATACAATTATTCAGATATCCAACCAAATACTACATACTGGTTGAGCACTTACTAGTTTAGAGTTTCTTATCTAATTAGACCTTTTAGCGGTTTAACACTTACTGGTTTAGAAATTGCTAAATAACCCCTACGACGACAAAAACAAAATATCATTTCACTAAGAGAAAACTAGTGAGGAGCTAGATACACCAAAAAATTAACGCCGAAGAAACAACAGTCGCGCAAAAAGCAAACACCAAAAAACTACACCAAAGACAACCCATAAAATCTACACCTAAATAATCCATTAATATCCTTCTAGCGAATCACGATGGAAAGTAAATTTGTGTTGGGAGGGAACCTGGCCCGCCACTAAAGAGTCCTTTGTGTTTCTAGAGTTTAAAGTAGGGCTGTTCACAAACTGAACCGAACACAGCTCCGTTCGAACTCGGTTCGGTTTCAAACCGAGCGGCTCGGTTCTGTTCGAATTTACAAATTCGAGCGCAAACTTCATGCTCGAACTCGATTCGGTTTTAAATCGAGTGCTCGGATTTGCTCTTTTTTTTTTCGTTTCATGTTATAATTTAAAACAAAACTAATAATTCATTCAAAAGTTTTAGCTTTCAAGTTCCAACCATAGTATCTTCACCAATGCTTATGCAAATAATCTTTAAGAACCAAATCACAAAAAACGTTTACCTCAAGATATCACGATTAGGAACAACTGAACAATGTTGGGCTTCGAACTAAGTCGGACTTCGGACTTCGAAGGCGGATGTCGGAGGCGGGATGCTCGATAAGACTATTGCAAGTCGGATTGCCGAACGTCAGGATCGCATGTCAGAGTGCCGGAGGCAGCGCCTCGACAGTTGGTAGGGAGGTGGGGATACGTGGGACGGCTAGAAAGTGGTGATGGGTGGAATGATGAAAGGATTTTGAAATGTGAAGTGATGATTAATTATTCAGAGAATTAAAGCTTTACATTTGGATTGTGCAAGAAAATCATGATTTGAATGTGTAATTTATAACTTACCCAAAGAGAAAACTTTAGTTTCCAAGAGCTTTTGATTTTGATATCTAGTAAGGTTTGTTATGTTATAATAATGATTATAGATTAGATGAATTATATAATTGATGAATTATTAGTTAGTTTGATAAAATATGGGTTGTTTAGATCACATCCTCCTAATGAAGAAACTTTGTAAATGTGATTATTGAAGTTCAATAATTTGGGCATGCATGGAACGTTAGGATCATGTAGAATAGTTATTGGGAATGATGATACGTGTTTGCTATTCCAAATGTGTTGGATGTATAAGTTAGATCATGTTGTTGGAAACTTGAATTTGATGAATTTGGGAAAATTAGATGATTGAGTGTACATCTATGCTAAATGATAATGTGGTGTTGTATTACTCGTGGAGTAAAAGGAAATATTGCTGCTTGTTTAAAGGTTCCCGCGAATGTCAAGCTTCAAATGAGAAGTGCTTATGAAGAAAGTTCACAGAAAGGAAAAGATGAAGAAACACCTAAGGTTAAACCACAAATTGCACGAGCTAAAAGAAAAGCTTCTTCTACTTCTGAAAACTTACAATCTTATTTTGAACGAGGCATAAATGATTCTTCTCAACCTTTAATAAAATCAGCATGACAAAATAAAGAAAGATTATATGATACAGATTTGGCTATGTCTATGTGGTTCTATCATGCGTGTATACTAATGAATGTTGTTAATTCGCCTCTGTTTCCGATTCCAATGAGCAAAGTATCTTCTATGGGTCATGGGTATACGGACCCTCTTATCATGCAATGAGGGTGAGTTTATTAAAAGATGCTAAGAAATCAGTGACACTAATAGTAGAAGCTCAAAGACTGTTGTGGTTAGAAACAGGTTGTACAATAACGAGTGATGAATGGTGTGATGTTAGACAAAGACCACTCATTATTTTATTGGTATATTGTCCAAAAGTGATTTCTTTTATTAAATCTTTTGATGCATCAGATGTTGATGCTAATGCAGAAAACTTATGCAATTTGTTTGGGGAGATTGTTGAGATAGTTGCTTAATGTTGTTCACTTTGTTACCGATAAAGCTACTAATTACAAGGCTGCAGGAAGATTGTTGTGTGAGAAATATCTCTTGCTTTGTTGGTCCTCGTGTGCAGCCCATTGTATTAACCTGATTTTGAAGGATATTTCAGAGTTTAACTTCTGTGGCTGAATTAATTCAACTTGCATCTAAGGAAACTGTTTTTATATATAACCATAAGTGGCATTTAAATTGGTTGAGGAAAAGACAAGGTTGGACAAAAATCATACGTCCAGGTGTGATTTGTTTAGTACATCTTTCATTGCATTAAGAAGCTTGCATGGCCATAAATCAGATTTGCAAGCTATGGTTACGTCTAATGATTTCAAGAAAGTCTTGAAATTACCAAAAGCCAAAGATGTGAAGTATATTGTATTAAATGATAAATTTTAAAATAATTGTTTGATAGTTGTGAAGGTGATGGCTCCTGTTTTGAGGCTTTTGCGTATTTGTGATTCGGATAAAAAACCTTCATTAGGTTATGTGTTTGAGGATATGAGCAGGACAAGGAAAGGCATCACAGAGTTATCCCGTAATAAAGAACGTAACTACAAGCAACATACTGATATTATTGATGCCTGTTGGGATAGAATGTTGCGTAGGAGTCTACATGTTGCTGCTTATTGGTTGAATCCAACTTTTCAGTATGGTCAAGAAAACAATATGGAGAAAAGGGAGGATTTAAAGGGGTGCTTGAAATGTTTGAGCAAAAAATGAATTTGGACCCTATAAAGCTTACATCACAGTTATATCAATTTTGTGATTGAGAGGGTGATTTTAGTCGACCACTCGCTTTTGCTTCAGCAAAGACAACTCATCCCGGTAAGATCACTTTAATGTTTATTTTTCTTAAGTATATTGTGCAAATGTATTGATAGAATAGTAATTTACTATTTTAATTTTGTTAGATGAGTTGTGGAAATTATTTGGTGGAGATGTCCCGGAGTTGCAATCAGAATTTTAAGTCAAACTGCATCGTCTTTCGGATGTGAGCGTAACTGGAGTGTTTTTGAAAGAATTCACACGAAAAAGAGGAACCGATTAGAGCATCAAAGGCTTTGTGACCTCGTATATGTTCATTATAACTTGCTTCTTCAAAATAGGTATTATATAAATGACAATTATGTTATTTTTATTATTTGTTTCTCTTACGTAATATTTACAAATAACATTGATTTCATTAGGAAAAATGAGAATAAAAGGTCATTCGACCCTATGGATTATGAAAACATTGATAAAACTGAGTTTTGGGTTATTGATGAGGAAGAGGAAGGTGAACTTGATTATAATGAATTGGAAAATATGCTAGAAGAAGAGCCACCAAATAACATCAATGGTATGTCTACTTCGCAAGCATAAATTTGAAGCTTAGTATTTATTTATATACAAGTATTATGTGAAAATATATAATTGTATGATGAATGTTTAATTAAAACTTGTCTTTCTTTTAGTTATAGGCGAAGATATCAACAAAGATGATTTGATTATACTTGATGATGAAGTTGATAATGATGATGGTTTGAATGATTTTTAAGATACTTATGTTATGTTTGTTTAAACTTGTTTGTTTCAACTTGATGGTTTGTTTCGATTATTTTGCTTAAGTTTGAAAGTTTGGATTATGGTATCGGTTTTGTTGAAACTTAAAAGTTGGATCATGTATGATTGGATGTTTATTTGACATGATTAATGTATTTATAATTTATGTTTCTATTTGACTATTTGTTAAAGTTATAAAGTTATAAAGTTTTAATGTTTTATATAATAGTATTTGATTTGGATTTAAAGTTCTATTAATATTTAGAATATATATATATATATATATATATATATATATATATACTTATTAATAAAAAAATATCTTTAGTGCCACGTGTCGTTTTCTTAGGCCTCCATTATTTTAATTTCCCGCTTAAAAATGTATTTATCCTTATTATTAGTCATAATTCATTTAAATAAAATTAACTATAACTAATTACAAAGTGAGTTTTTTTCCTTAAATAGTGTATAGAATATTTATTTACCATAATAGTGTTTAAGAAAGTGTTTTTTTTCTCAATATAATGTTATTGATTAAATTTAATTCACTTTAAAATAATATAATTAAAAAATAGGCAAGTAAAAAGGTTAATAAAATTATAAAACCATTTGATTCATATGTCATAGTTAAGAACATAAAGTTTTTCTAAAACATTTTGGTTTATTTTAATTCACTCAAACTTAATTTTAAATCGTATTTTTACATAGAAAAGTTGAATTTTTTCACTATAATTTTGTTTCAATTTCACATAAAAATAGGCACATTTATTTATTTTATTCTTTTATCAATATGCATATTAAAAGATATAATAAGAAAAACTATTTTTAACAAAAAATTGTATTCTTTAAAAATATTTTATATAAATATCATGACGTAACAAAAAATGTTAATGATTTATTTTTATTTTACTTTATGAATTATAAATGTAATTCTTAATTACCGATGATATGTATGCTGCTAATAGACTTCCAGCAACAGTTAGGGGAGAAACCAGTCACGTTGTCTTGTGAGCCACTCAAGACTACTCTATAAAAACTCTAATTAAGCTTAGCTTAAACAAGCTCAAACTCATTTTACGACTGATTTTGATTTCAATATAAACTTTCGGGTATTTTGGTTTTCTAACATCAATTTGACTATTTTATGTTTTTGCTTACGAAAACATGAAAACATGAAACTTTGATTTAGTTTTAATTGATGTAAGCATGAAATTGATTTATGTTTTTTTTCAACAAAAAGAGAAAATTACATAAATGGTCCTTATGGTTTAATCAAATTGCATGTTTGGTCCCCAAACTTTAAAAGTCACAAAGATAGTCCAAAATTTTTTGTAATCATTGCATGTTTGGTCCCTGACACCGATTCAAGCTCTATGTTGCATTATGTTGCATAATCTCGAGTTACAAGTAGATATGAATTAAAATTATTAATATTAGACAATGATGGTAAAATTACAAATAGAACATCAAATTTTTTATACAAAGAAGTTTTCGGATGTTTATAGATGTTCTCATATTCAATATAATTTGATTATTAGCCAAAGTTTTTATTTATAAGTTCATTTCATTTCATATTATACATTATTTAGACTTATAAGCATTGATAAAGAAAAACTACTAATATTAGACATAAATAATTTTAAAAAGTTAAATATAAAAATCAATAGACAAAGTATTAACAATAATATTATGATTTACGAATCTTTTTAATTAAAAGTAATTTTTAATGATTGAACCCGTGTATTACACACGGGTCTTTAGTCTATATATATATATATATATTTATTAATTATGACTTCATATGCTTCTTAAAACCGGTCCCGACCGATCCGACCAATAAACCAGTAAGACGACCGGTTCAGTGTCCGATCCGGTTCAGGAAACATTGTTGTATCCCATTATTTTAATTTCATTCAACCACATACAATTACCTAAAAGTAATGAGATCCATTTTTTGATCGTTTGGTGATGTAAATCATGTAGTGTAATGATAACAAGAGGGGAGAGATTATCCTTACACGTTTATGGTGCTTGACAAGACCCATTTAGGCATACGTCCAGTAAGATTATTTTCTGTTAAATAACTAATAAATAATGGTAACTTTTAGACAACTGATCATAGTTATTAGTTAGAAGACAAGATATATCTTTGAAGAAGATTCGCATACATATACTTCGCATTTACTAGTTGGGAAAAGGATGATGGTATCTTGCCAGTTAAATTGTTGAAACTGAGATCTCTACATCAACAATAGCTATCAAAAGTAAGTTCCAAGACGGTGTAAATTTAATAAATAGCAAATATTATCCAATACGTGATGAGAATAACTATTAAAAAACAATAACTTAGTGCACTTTTCTTTTAGGACGGTGGATCGTGCATTATGAAAGTGATAAAGCTTAAGAGACAGAAATATAATTAATTGTAACAGTAGAAAATAATATTTGAATGGACTGTAACAATCACATAACGAGATGATTGATTGTTTGACAAATTCTAGTAATTCCATAGTTACATATTAAGATGAAGAATAACGACATTCTTTTGAAAATAAGCAGAGATGACTTGGGGAAGTGAAAATAAAAGTTCATAATTAGAAATTGGTAAATAAAATTATTATGTTCTCCTATAGATAATTAATTTTCATGGGACTTTGATCATCCAAAACTTAGTATTTTATAAACCAAACATAAAGATGACCAAAAAGGACATTAAAAGTTGATTATTGCAAAATTAAGTTGCAAAAATCAAATAATAATAAGTAGATTAAAAGATCATATCTAAAGGTGCCACAATGATTTTAATCTAAGAACAATCAGTATAAAATTACTGAATCATACAGTGCTGTAAGATATCTTAAATTCCCAACATATATAGGAATTGTCCCATTGATCAAACAATTTCTAAGTAATCTGCATGATTCCACAGATGACTGCAATTAATATCCTCTTAAGTCTTATAGAGAAAGAATGTCATACAAAAAAAAAAAGAAAAAGAAAAGAAAGAAAAACCTCACAATATATTCAGTCTCGTCAATTTGTGTAGTGACGGGAAAGTAGAAGCCCTACCTTGCAAGTCACTGATTCTCCTGAATCACGAGATCAATGTATTGACAAAAACAAATAACGGAAAAGGAATTAGTAAGTAATTTTGTATATTCAGCCACTTCGCTAGATCAAATACCAATAAATTGAAATGAAAAAAAAGGTGGAAAAAGGCATACAAATCAAGGAGTGTTGTTAAGGTAGAGATGCTTGAAGGAATGGGACCGTCAAAAGAACAACCTTCTATATGCCTGCATCATAAACCAAATGTTGACATATTTTAGATCAATACATCCTTAGTTTTTAAACAACATCAATATATAGGTTAAGAGAAATCAAATGAAAAGGTAATGTACTTTAGACGGATGTCCATTTCATGTAACCAATTTTATTTTCACCTATAAAAACCTTACGAATTTTGACGGCAAAACGCCATGGCGTCATTTGGATGATATGTAACGAAATCAGATTACATTAATTGAAACTTGGGAAATTAGGTTACCTCAAATCATAAGCTTTGACAAGTTTAATGGTTTAAACAAAAATTCAACAAAAATATATTACCTTTTTATGTAATTTCTCCTACAAGGTTCTTACAGTATCTCAATTCTACTCCAATGGGTAATGTAGTTTGGTATCTTTCCAGTGAAATTATTGTCACTTATCCTCCTAAATATATAACAACTCACGGAAGTTGAGGAAAATGTTAAAACGTTATGGATTGGAGGTGATTTGTACACTACCCAAAAATATTGGACTTGGCCACTTTGCCATTACACAATAAGAGGTGAAAAGAAGAGTTGAATGTAATATTGGTAAGGAGCAAATAATCATACACACACACACACAAAGACACTGCTACTCACATAAAATGATATGGTGTACAGATCACCTCTGATTATGGATTCTCATGCAAGTTTACAAGGTTTATACTCACAAATAAGTCAAGTTGGTAAGTTTTGCAAGTGAAATAGGTAGCTGTCCAGTGAAACCATTTGAAGATAAAACACTGAGAATACAAATTTTTACATGAATATGGAAACATTTTAAGCAAAATTTGAGAAACATCATCCATCATTTTTCCTTCTGGTTTGTTTAAACATAAATATAGAGGTTTCAAAGATAAAAGATTATTACAGGAAGTTCAAATTTTTCAAGTTTGCAATCTCTTTGGGTATAGGTCCTGAGAAGCGATTTCCTTCGATATTCCTACAAACATAATTGAAGCAATTGACGATTAAATTTAAGGAAACCTACATCATGTTTATACCTCTAATTTTTATTATAATAATTATTATTATTACTATTATTATCATTGTTAATAATAATAATAATAATAATAATAATAATAATAATAATAATAATAATAATAATAATAATAATAATAACAACAACAATAACAATAATATAATAATAATAATAATAATAATAATAATAATAATAATAATAATAATTATAATAATAATAATAATAATAATAACAATAATAATAATAATAATAATAATAATAATAATAATAAT
>BJCO01372539.1:0-16177 GCA_018326465.1 Flaveria floridana | reverse complement strand
TTATTTTTAAGTCACCAACGTCAAACGACAACTAGTTTGTGCTTACGACACGTGTATGCAAAACTTAACGGAACTAACGGAGTTTGGTAACGGAAAATTACCGGATGTCACAATTAATACGATTTAAGTGTGAGAACGGTTTTGTTGTTTGATGGGGTTTCGGTTTTGAGTTTGTGGTGTTGAATTCGCAGTCAAGAATCAAATTAATTCCCATCAACGTGTGGGAAATGAGTTCACGAATCGATTAAAACTTGTTTTGGGTCGAACCGTGTACTATTTCGATGTGTTTGGGCTTCGTCGGGGCCGCGGCCGGTGGCCGGAATCCTCCGCCGGAATCACGGGGAGGGAGACAAAGGGTGGGGGTTGGGTTTTAAGATTTTTTTACAATTTGCTCCCTGTGGTTTCGAGTTGTTTAATTGCAGCCCAAAGTTAAGGTTTTAGTTTCAAAAGAAATTACACTTTAGTCCCTGCAGTTTAAAATGTTAATATTTTATGCATAAACTAATTAATTACAAGTTTCTAAGATATAAACCTTATATTGTTTTTATTTATTTATAAGGTTACACTTATTATGACTATTATTATTATTATTATTGTTATTATTATTATTATTATTATTATTGTTATTATTATTATTATTATTATTATTATTACTATTATTATTAATGTCATTAATTATTTGATTATTAAAATGATGATAATACAAGAAATTGCAATTAAAACCCTCGTATTTGCATTAATAACAATGCAAATCCTTACAAGAGCTAACGACGTTAACAAACGTTTAACAAAAATTACGAAATGTCACAGTCTTTCCAACTTTAAGAAATTTTGTCCCGAAATTAAAGACAAGACTAAACGAAAGATAGGGATATTTCTTCTTCATTTGATCCTCGCGTTCCCAAGTAAACTCAGCTCCACGTTGACACCACTTATTATTATTTTAATTTTTAAGTGATTAGAATTTTAGGGTTTAAAACCATTAGTATAAGTTAACTTTTCTTATCAAAGAATTATTATTCACTATTTGATAAAGTAATAAATTTATAATTTAAATGATTTAAAATAATTCTTGTAAACACGATGGATGTGTATTTTATATAGGTACACATAATCTAAACTTATATATATATATATATATGGTTGAGGCGTTTTTTAATAAAAAATAAAAAGTATGTTGGTTTTTACGTGCAAACAATTGTTTAGAGACTTTTATGTCAAGGTCTTTTTTGCAGGAAAATAAAAAGTATGTTCGTTTTTTATGTGCATCAATTTGTTAAGAGAATTTTATGAGATAAAACAGAAAGTGTAAAAAATTATTATGAGATTTTTGTGAGAAAAAACTAAAAGTATGTTAGTTTTTTACGGTATTACCCTATATAAATATATAAAATTAATTTTTTATGCTTATGTCCCGTTATTTTATTTTTATTGCAGTTTATTGGTGTCTTTTTGTTAATTATTGTATTTTTCTAAATACTATAATGTTTTACTAAAATCATGAATTCTTAAAAATATAATAATGGAATAATATTATTGTGTATCTCTAATAACATAATAATAAATTAGAAACTAATTAATATAATATATTAAAAAATAACAAATAAAAAACACAATGTCGTATTGTGTTTTTATTGTGTTATCTTGAACATATAAGTTTTAAAAAATACATATATGAAATAATATTATTGTGTACTTCTACTTGTAAAATACAATGATAGTTAATAACAAGTTTATATAATGTACTAAAAATGATGAAAAAGATAAACATTACGTTATCTTCAACGCTATGAGTTTTAGAAAATACGTCGGTGAAAGTATATTATCGTGTACTTCTAATTGTTAAATACAATAATAGATAATAATAAGTTTACAATGTATAAAAACAATGAAAAAAATAAGACAAAATAATTTAAAAGAAAAAACACAATGACTAATATATATATATATATAACAAATAATCTAAAATATTTGACACAATAAACTGATATTTAACACAATAAACGTATAAGACACAATGAGCTGATTTTTTTGACACAATGACCAAAATGACCCCCTCTTTAAAACAATAGAAGGATACGTGTCACGCACATAATTCTTTTTAAAAATTTTAGATTAAATATTTTTTCTACTATAACCCTACCCTAATTATTATAACTTTTCAATACTAAATGGATTAACAGGGAAATAATATGTAAGGCTCCGTTCCCGAGTAGCTCACAGTTGGATAATCATCGCATTATTATATAAAACATTACATAATTCATAAATTAAGCAGCGGAAATAAGTTAACAAAAACCAATCATTGCATTTGCATTTACTGTTGTTAAACAATACAACATGGTTTATCAGTTACAAAAGAATTGTTCGATTGCATTACAAAACAACAATAACATCAAAATATAAATGGATGTCAGCCTTGTCCTGCCGAGTAGTCTCACCCTCGTGCCATACTCAACAACATTCACCTGCCAACTGAAAATGTATAAAAGTCAGCGTTGCTGAGTGAGTCCTAGTTTTAAAGGTATTAAATACCTTGCATAATATATACATATGAAAATACTCTTTCGATAAAATACTTTCTTTACTTTTGTATGTGAGCATGCATCAAGTATACATCAAGGTAATACTTTATTTCTTTCTTTACAGTATGCATTTGTTCATTTCGTACTTTTAATATCATCTTTCACTGTCTATATGGACCAACATGCAATACCCCTATCATTGTTCACGAAACTGGTACTGGGCCTGTGGTCTATAAATAGACCACGAACATTGTGCACGAGCTGACCCAGTCACCTTGGGTATGCAACAAGGGTCCTGCCAATCTCAATGATTGACCCTGTGTGCGTCCTTCAGGATAGCTAACCCGCATCACAGTTAAGCTAACGATAACATGGTCGTGCGCCTCCTATATGCTTGCAAGACTTCTATTATTTCAATTACGTTCTATTTTTCTTTATCATTAATCTTTCATTTTTATTAATGATAATACTTTACATTATGATAATAAACATACCAGGTAAAGTCACACAATAATAATTATTATAGACATAAGAACACCTTATAATAATACAATATAATAACAATTAAAAACCCTAAAGTCAAACTTGGGTCAAACCTTAATCATTCTGTTTTTCCTAAAATTTCAGAAAATAAGCTAAGTGTTCTAGACGCATGAGCACTATGCAGGCGCATGAGGCCTGTTTAGGCGCATTACAACTATGCAGGCGCATGAGCCTACTTGGGTGTTTCAACACTTAGGCACATAAGCCATTTCAAGCGTATGGGCACTACTCGGGCGCATAGAGTACATAGGCGTCTGAGACTAAGTCCTAGGTGCATGGACTACTGTTCAGGCGCATGGACTTATACTTAGAAATTCTAAGGTATTTTCTAGGCTCATGGGGTACTGTTTGGGCGCATAAGCCCTATTTGGGCGCATGACCCTACTTAGAACATTTCTAAGGTAATTTTGGGCGTATGAGCCCTATTTGGGCGCATGAGCCCTATTTGGGCGCATGGCCAACCTGTTGAACGCATTTCTAAGTTGTTTCCAGTCCCAAACATCATATTATCTTATTCCAAGCTTACTCATACCATTCTAATCATCAACATAACATAAAACATTCCTAAACATCATCATACATGCATGGATACATACGGTTACTCATTCAACATTTGTAAAAAATTGTTTACATATATTTTCAGCCCCAAGAATTTATAAAAATATGTAAAGATACGGGGTCTAGAACTCACCTTAGCTACTTTCAAGCTTCAAAATCTAAATCTTGAACTTTCCAACGAATTCAAACACCTAGATGTGTCTAAAACACACAAACCCGAACACATATACACATATAAGCATGTAACCGAGGCTAAATCTAGCCAAGAACAACTTAAAACACTAAATCTTACCTTAAAAATCGGTTTCTTCTTGTTCTTCTTCAAGAACCCGAAGCTTCTAGTCTTCTCTCTCTAAAATCCGAATGAAAAGGTGAAAAGTAACATGGCATGGGTGGCCATGTTGATTTTGTACAAAATAATTATTAAATTTTGTATTTTTGACACATTTAACCCCTCAACTTGGGTTAAATGACATTTTACACTTTTATACTTTCTTTTTACAACTTCTTATAATATCCGGGTGTTACAAGTCCACCCCCTTATATAGGTTTCGTCCCTGAAACCTTTTATTCATCAAACAGATGAGGGTAATGCTGCCTCATCTCTTCTTCAGTCTCCCACGTAGACTCTGATCCTTTCTTGTGCTTCTACTGTACGCGCACAAGAGGGACCACTTTGTTCCTTAACCTTTTCTCTTTACGGTCAATGATCGCCACTGGTTGCTCCACATAATTGAGCCGTTCATCCACCTCGATATCCTCCAGTGGTACAACCATGTCTTCATCAGCTAAGCATTTTCTCAGATGAGATACATGGAATGTGGGATGAATTGCACTTGACTCATTTGGCAATTCAAGTCGATATGCCACCTCTCCTACTCGTACGACGATTCGGAAAGGTCCTATGTATCTCGGGCTTAGCTTACCCCTCTTCATGAATCGGATGATCCCATTCCATGGGGAGACCTTCAACATGACTCTATCACCCACGTTGAACTCAATCGGCCTCCCCCTCTTGTCAGCATACGACTTCTGTCTATCTTTCGCCGCCTTCATGAAGGCTTTTATCTTTTCTAATTTCTCAGTTGTAGACTCGATCACCTCGACACCTCCTAACTACTTCTGCCCAATGTCTCCCCAACATAAGGGCGTCCTACATCTCCTACCATATAGCATCTCGTATGAGGGCGTACCAATGCTGGCATGATAACTGTTGTTGTACGAGAATTCTGCTAACGGTAAGTGATCATCCCAACTTCCTCCAAAATCAATCACACACGCTCGGAGCATATCCTCGAGCGTCTGAATCATCCTTTCAGACTGACCATCTGTCTGAGGATGATAATCGCATCATGGAATCTCATCCAAAACTTCGATGTGAATCGGGTGTCACGATCCAATACAATAGACACCGGTACACCATGATGAGCTACAATCTCCTTGATGAACAGAACTGCCAGTCTTTCGGATGAGTATGTCTCGTGGATCGGTAGGAAGTGAGCACTCTTGGTTATACGATCAACAATCAACCAGATGGCATCGTACCCCTTACCGTGCGGGGTAACTTCGTAATTAAGTCCATGGTTATGTGCTCCCACTTCCACTCAGGTATGTCCAATGGTTGGATCTTCCCATAAGGCTTCTGATACTCTGCCTTCACTTGCAAGCAAGTAAGGCACTTACTCACATACTCCACCATGTCACGTTTCATTCCCAGCCACCGGTATTCCTTCTTCATGTCTTGATACATCTTAGTAGCACTGGGATGAATGGAGTATCGAGTCTTGTGAGCTTCATTCATAATTCGCCCTCGAAGGTCTCCATAACGAGGGATCCACATCCGTCCGAAGTAGGTTCTAACCCCATGGGTGTTTTCTCCCAGTTCCGCGACTAGACCTCTCATTCGTTCAGAGTTGAGGCGATCTTCTTTCAACGACTTATTCTGAAACCCTTTGACTTGTGTCATCACGTCCGAGGTCATCACTAGCTTATATGCCTTCACCCGAATCAGCTCGGGCCTCTCCTTTCGGCTAAGGGTGTCGGCCACAATGTTGGCCTTACCCGGATGGTAGTGGATCTCATAATCATAATCCTTGATGAGCTCTAACCACCACTTCTGCCTCATGTTGAGATCCTTCTGCTCAAAGAAGTACTTTAAGCTCTTGTGGGCGGTGAAAATGGTACACTTCGTCCCGTATAAGTAGTGCTGCCAAATCTTCAGCTCGAAGACCACCGCCGTAAGCTCTAAGTCATGGGTAGGGTAGTTGATTTTGTGGGTTTTCAGTTGTCAGGATGCATAGGCTATTACCCTTCCACGTTACATCAACACGCAACCTAGCCCATAATAAGAAGCATCTGAATATACCATTATGTTTTTACTCCCTTCAAGTAATGTCAAGACAGGAGCTTGAGTCAACCTTGCTTTTAACTCCTCAAAAGCATACTCCTATTCCCAACCCCATACAAACTTATCATCCTTGTGAGTCAAGTTAGTCAAAGGTGAGGCTACCTTGGAAAAGTCCTGGATGAATCTCCTGTAATAACCTGCCAAACCCAAAAAACTACGTATCTCGGATGGCGTCTTTAGGGACTTCCATTGCATCACCGCCTCAACATTCGTCGGGTCCATCATAATTCCTTCAGCGTTAATAACATGACCCAAAAATTGGACCTCGCGTAACCAAAAAGCACACTTAGAGAATTTAGCATACAAATTCTCTCTTCTAAGTGTTTCCAACACCTCACGTATGTGGCCGGTATGTTCTTCCTCACTTCTTGAATAAATCAGGACATCATCTATAAACACAATCACTGATTTATCTAACATCAACCGACACACTCGATTCATCAAATCCATAAAGGCAGCTAGCGCGTTAGTTAAACCAAACGATATAACGAGAAACTCGTAGTGTCCATAACGCGTGCGAAAAGCTATCTTAGGAATGTCTTTCTCCTTCACCTTTAATTGATGGTACCCAGATCGAAGATCTATCCTCGAAAACCAGCTGACACCCTGGATCTGATCGAACAAGTCATCAATCCTCGGTAACGGATACCGATTCTTCACCGTCAACTTGTTCAGTTCTCGATAGTCGATGCACACCCGCATACTACCGTCCTTCTTTTTCACGAACAAGATCGGAGCACCCCACGGAGAGATACTCGGTCGAATGAATCCCTTATCCATTAACTCTTGCAAACGATCCATGAGTTCCTTTATCTCAGTCGTAGCTAATCGATACGGTGCCTTGGTAACGGGTTGAGCACCGGGTATCAAATCAATTTGGAACTCAATCTCGTGATCCGGTGGTACTCCTGGCAATTCCTCTGGGAAATCATGCACCACTGGTACATCAGGAAATTACGGTACCGACGCATCCACATCTTTCACGTAGGCTAGGTAGGCGCTACATCCACGTCGCATGTACTTCCCTGCCACCACCATCAAAATCACCTTCGGAATCGTAGTGACACGATCACCATAAACCGTCACCGAACATCCATCGGACGCAGTTAATCGAATCATCTTCTTGCGACACACGATGTTTGCTTCATAGGTTGCCAACCAATCTATCCCTAGCACTATATCGAAACCGCCTAGGGGCATCACATGTAAATTGGCAAAAAACCTATGGCCTTCTAGTTCTATGATACAGTCCTCTATCATATCAGTAATTCTAGTGGACTTACCAATAGTAGTTTCTACATCAAATGGCTCCCTAATACTTCTACCACTAGCAGATAACTTATCACAGAAAGTAGTAGAAATAAAACTCCTACTAGCATAAGAATCAAATAATACAGAGGCACAAGTTTGGTTTACTAGAAAGATACCTGAAACGACATCGGGATCCACCCTGGCTTCTTCCCAGGATATGGTGTAAGCTCTAGCACTCACCCTCGGTCCTCTTTCTTCAGCCTTCTTCTTTGCCCCCAGAGCTTTCCGCCCTTGGCTTCTTGCAGTCCTTGCTAGCGTGGCCCTCCTCGCCATAGTTATAACACCTCAGTACCCTACAGTCTCTAGCAATGTGGCCAGGCTTGCCACACCTGAAGCATACACTCGACCCCAACCTACACTCACCGGTATGCTCCCTTCCACATTTGCCACACTTCCTCAACCCTGAGGTTGATGACACCCTACGATCATCCACCTTCATCTTCTTGTTGTTTAGAGTGAAACCACCACGTCCAAACCTCTTCCTATTATAGTTCTTATCACCACCACTCATCGTCTTCACCTCCACCACTGTGTCTTCCCGTTCATCATACAACCTGCCCGCCAAGTCTACAACGGATCGAAAGGTACCAAGCTGAGCAGCGATCAAATGCCTATGAATATCAGTCAGCAATCCCTGGATGTACCTCTTGATCTTCCTCGTCACCGGCGTCACCTGATCCGGTACCAGCCTCGCTATTTTGTTAAACTTGGTGGTGTATTGCTGGTGGGTCATGGTTCCCGCTTCAAGCTGTAAGAACTCCCTTTCGATCTTGTTGAGTTCCCGGTGAGGAAGGAATTCCTCGATCACCAATTTATTCAACTCCTTCCATTGCATCTTCCCGATGGCACTAGCTACCCTCAGCTTGGACAATGTTGTCACACCAACACAGCGCTGAGTCAGTAAAAGAGTGAATAGCGAACTTCACCTTCTAGTCTTCGCGACACTCACTAATCTCTAGCACTGCTTCCATCTCCCTCACCCAGGGGTGTGCAACAGCAACATTACCGTTGCCATCGAAAGTCGGGGGTTTACATCATTGGAATGCCCCATAACTACAACCCTTGGCCGTCACCTCCACAGAAGCATCCTCCTTTTCACTAGACAACATTGTATCAGGCTCAGGATGTTCCTCTTCCCCCTTGCTATCCTTCCCCGTTGATCCTTTCTTATTCTCCTTCTCCTTTCTCTCCTCACTCCTCACTGCCCTGATAACTTCGGTCACCACAGACGGTAAGACCATCTGCATGACCTGGTGCACCTCATCAGCAATCGCCTCCCTCGCTGAGGCATTCAAACTAGCATTCTCATTCTCCCCTAGAAGCCTTCGAAGACTTTCGTCCAGCCATTTTCAAAACACTATAAGATTCAAACACTAACACGGTCATTCAAGGTAATAGTTCAGTTTATGTCAAGTATAGTAAGTCCCTAATTACAGTGCCCAGTTGTGATTAGCCACTTACTTTACTCTTCACACCCCAAGCATTTCCTATCCTGACTATATCAGTATCTAAATCTACTAGGAACGTACAAGTCAAATAGCACACACACATAATACTGATTAACTTTAAGAAAATGAATACTTGATGGCACGTAGCTACTCGGGCTGACATCCCTCCATTTGTCCCATTTTCAGTTTAAGTTTAGGTTTTTGTGAAAATATTTTACCCAATTCACTTAAATTATGGCTCTGATACCAACTTGTAAGGCCTCGTTCACGGGTACCTCATAGTTGGACAATCATCGCATTATTATATAAAACATTACATAATTCATAAATTAAGCAACGGAAATAAGTTAACAAAACCAATCATTTCATTTGCATTTACTGTTGTTAAGCAATACAACATGGTTTATCAGTTATAAAAGAATTTTTTGATTGCATTACAAAACAACAATAACATCAAAATATGAATGAATGTCAGCCTTGTCGTGCCGAGTAGCTTCACCCTCATGCCATACACAGCAATATTCACCTGCCAAGTGAAAATATATAAAAGTCAGCGTTACTGAGTGAGTCCTAGTTTTAAAGTATTAAATACCTTGCATAATATATATATGAAAATACTTTCTTTACTTTTGTATATGAGCATGCATCAAGTATACATCAAGGTAATACTTTCTTTCTTTCTTTACTGTACGTATTTGTTCATTTCGTACTTTTAACATTATCTTTTACTGTCTATATGGACCAATCTGCAAAACCCTTATCATTGTGCAAGAAACTGGTGTTCGGCCTATGGTCTATAAATAGACCACGAACATTATACATGAAGCTGACCTAGTCACCTTGGGTATGCAACAAGGATCCTGCCAATCTCAATGATTGACCCTGTGTGCATCCTTTAGGGTAGCTAACCCACATCACAGTTGAGCTAACAACAACATGGTTGTGCACCTCCTATATACTTGCAAGACTTCCATTATTTCAATTACGTTCCACTTTTCTTTATCATTAATCTTTCACTTTTATTAATGATAATACTTTGCATTATGATAATAAACATACCAGGTAAATTCACACAATTATAATTATTATGGACATGAGAACACCTTATAATAATGTAATATAATAACAATTTAAAACCCTAAAGTCAAACTTAAGTCAAACCTTAATCATTCTATTTTCCTAAAATTTTAGAAAATGAGCTAAGTGTTATATGCGCATGAGCACTATGTAGGCGCATGAGGCCTGTTTAGGCGCATTACAACTATGCAGGCGCATGACCCTACTTGGGCGTTTCGACACTTAGGCGGATAAGCCATTTCAGGCGCATGGGCACTATTTGGGCGTATAGGGTACACAGCCGTCTGAGACTAAGTCCTAGGTGCATGGACTTATACTTAGAAATTCTAAGGTATTTTCTAGGCGCATGGGGTACTGTTTGGGCCCATAAGCCCTATTTGGGCGCATGACTCTACTTAGAAAATTTCTAAGACAATTTTGGGCGCATGAGCCCTATTTTGGCGCGTGGCCAACCTGTTGAACATATTTCTAAGTTGTTTTCTAGTCCCAAACATCATATTATCTTATTCTAAGCTTACTCATGCCATTCTAAGCATGAACATAACATAAAACATTCCTAAACATCATCATACATGCATGGATACATACGGTTGCTCATTCAACATTTGTAAAAAATCATTTACATACATTTTCAGCCCCAAGAATTTATAAAAACATGTAAAGATACGGGGTCTAGAACTCACCTTAGCTGCTTTCAAGCTTTAAACTCTAAATCTTGAACTTTCCAACGAATTCAAACACCTAGATGTGTCTAAACACACAAACCCGAACACACATACACGTATAAGCATGTAATCGAGGCTAAATCTAGCCAAGAACAACTTAAAACACTAAATCTTACCTTAAAAATAAGTTTCTTCTTGTTCTTCTTCAAGAACCCGAAGCTTCTACTCTTCTCTCTCTAAAATCCGAATGAAAAGGTGAAAAGTAATATGGCATGGGCGGCCATGTTGTTTTTGTACAAAATAATTATTAAATTTTATACTTTTCATAAATCTAACCCCTCAACTTGGGTTAAATGATATTTTATACTTTTATACTTTCTTTTTACAACTTCTTATAATATCCGGATGTTACATAATATATGGGTAGGGTTATAGTAAAAAAAAGTATTTAATCTAAAATGACTATAAAAGACTATGGGACTTGACACGTGTCATTCTATTATTTTAAAGATTATAACATTTTGGTCATTGTGTTATATACATTAACTTATTGTGTTTTATACGTTTATTGTGTCAAATATGTAGTTTTTAGTGTCATATATTTTGTATTTATCATTGTGTTTTACGTTTTAGATAATTTTGTGTTATTTTTGTCATTGTTTCTATACTTTCACTAATATGTATTCTCATAGTGTTAAAAATAACATAATGTATTTTTTTGTCATTGTTTTTATATATTATATAAACTTGTGTGTTGTTATGTATCGTTGTATTTTATAACTAAAAGTACATAATGATATTATTTCACCAATTTATTTATTGTGTTCAAGATAACACAATGATGATAAAAAAAATACAATAAGAAATTTATGTTATTTTGCTATTTTTTTAATATATTAGATTAATTAGTTGTTAATTTATTATTATGTTTTATATATTAGAGATACACAACAATATTATTTCATCATTATATTTTAATAAAATTTATCATTTTAGAAAAATAACATTAGCATTTAGAAAACACAATAAGTAACGAAATGCATAATGATTTGCGTAAAACACTCAACGACGAGATATGAGCTTAAAAGCGTAAAAAATTTATTATATATTTGTATAACAATACTGTACTCGTTTTAAAAATTAAAAAACGCTTGCTTTTTATGGCGTAATATTTATAGAAAAATAATATCATACAAAAAAGTTATAAACGTTTTAAAAAATGAAGGAATTGTAAAAAATAAACAAAAGTACTATTTTTAAAATACTCTTCCAAACTTTACAATTTGATTTCAACCATTAATTAAAAATATTAATTGTTAAAATTATTTATTATATTTTTTAGTTTTAAAAGGTTTTATATTTAAACATTTCCTATAATACATATAAAATAAAGATACTTTTGAAAATGGCATAAGGTTAGGAATGGTTTCATAATTTGTTTTATGCTTCATTTATAACAAGTTATACTTGATAATATCAAGAAGTATGGTAAAGGTAAACAAATCAAATGTCACGTTTCAAACAGATTGGAATATACCTAAAGTACATTTTTGTAATATTAAACCTTCTAATTTTGTTTTATTATGACAAAACTATAATAATTATAATCATATCATCTAAGAATTTTTTTTAAAAATGGTATATATTATAAAATAAATTTGGTTATTGGGGAAGTCAAAAAAAAGAAAAGAAAATCGGTGTATCCGCTTATAGGAAAAGCGGATTAGGAGGAAAATTTTAGAAGTATTCTGACACTACTGACAACACAGAAAAATTTAGAATTTTTTTTAAACTTGTACATAATCCGCTATTAATAATAGCGGATTAGGAAAAAACATTAACCCAAGTTAAACCATGGTTAACTCCCGTTAACTTTTAAACACACCTAATCCGCTATTACTACAAGCGGATAAGGCTTAAAAAAAATTTTTTGTCCTAATCCGCTATTTCTAATAGCGGATTAACCTAAAAAAAAATTTTTTGTCCTAATCCGCTATTAGTAATGGTGGATTAGGCTTAAAAAAAATTGGGGAGCCGGCGGTATCGAACCCAGGTCATTTCTGTGATCATGCGTGCACCCAGCCACTTAAGCTGAGTGTCTAACCCGGTTATAATATGGTTCCATTTGTTAATATGTAGTAATGGTGGATTACACTTAAAAAAAATTAGGGAGTCGGCTAGTATTGAACCCAGGTCACTTCTGTGATCATGCGTGCACCCAGCCAGTTAAGCTGAGTGTCTAACCCATTTATAATATGGTTGTATTTGTTAATATATAGTAATGGATAGAATTAAATATGAAATTTTTATAATGTTTACTTTTTTTAATACTACTATAAAATTTTTTGCTTAGTAAAATTTAAAATTAAAAAAAATTTAAAACTAAATTTAACTCTCACTTTAATGTTTACGTTTTTTTAATTTAAAATTTATAATTTTAAATTTAGTTTTAAAAATTTTACTAAGTAAAAAATTTTTAGTAAAATTTAGTTTTAAAAAAATCTTATTAATTTTAAATTTTACTAAGTAAAAAATTTTATAAAAGCATTAAAAAAAGTAAACATTATAAAAATTTCATATTTAATTCTGTCCATTACTATATATTAACAAATGAAACCATATTATAAATGGGTTAGACACTCAGCTTAACTGGCTGGGTGCACGCATAATCACAAAAGTGACCTGGGTTCGATACTGGCCGGCTCCCCAATTTTTTTTAAGTGTAATCCGCCGTTACTATATATTAACAAATGGAACCATATTATAAACGGGTTAGACACTCAGATTAACTGGCTGGGTGCACGCATTATCATAGAAATGACCTGGGTTCGATACTCGCCGGCTCCCCAATTTTTTTTTAAGCGTAATCCGCCAATACTAATAGCGGATTAGGACAAAAAAATTTTTTTTAGCTTAATCCGCTATTAGAAATAGCGGATTAGAAGAAATTTTTTTTAAGTCTTATCCGCTTGTAGTAATAGCGGATTAGGTGTTTTTTTGTCGTTAAAAGTTAACGGGAGTTAACCATGGTTAATGTTTTTTCCTAATCCGCTATTTTTAATAGCGGATTATATACAAGTTTAAAAAAAATTTCTGTGTTGTCAGTAGTGTCAGAATACTTTCTAAAATTTTCCTACTAATCAGCTTTTGCTATAAGCGGATATACCGATATCATTTTTTTTTACTTCCCCAATAACCAATTTTATTTTATAATATATATCATTTTTAAAAAAAAAATCATCATCTAAGAGCATTCATCCTAGTTTTTTCATCATATCATATTTACACTAAAAGTACTATCTTTTTACTCTCTCTTTCAATTATATAATATTTTTGTATCTTTATTATTAAATTTTTTCTCTCATCCACTCACAACCACTTTTAAAAATAGGAAAATTGGGTTTTAATAATCTAAATTATTTCCTATTGTCCAATAATAATCCATACTATAAATTTAGTCGATAACACTCCTAATTTTCGCTTTTATAACCAACAACAGTACCACTAACGTATTTTTTAATTTTTTATGTTGTTTTGTATCTATTCTACTCTCAATATAGCTTGTATGTTTATTCATTTCGTTCATAATTATTGTTTCCAAACGAATTGAGTCCAAATCAAACATAAAAAATTGAAAATTATGTCACTGGGACTGTTTTTTATAATAAAAGTGAAGTTGATAGTGTTACAGGCCAAATTGATAGTATGTATTATTATCGGACAATATGTAATAGTTTCGATTATTAAAATCCAATTTGTCTTAAAAATATGAAGAAAATTTTGGGGTTGTACCGTGTTTCCGCAAATAAAAAAAATCACTGTACAATCTCTATAAATTTTCTTTTTCATTCACTCACAATCACTTATAAACATTCGTTATGATATAGGGGACACACTCACATAAAAAATAGAAAACCTACTGTGAATGCTCTAAGATGATAAATTTAATATTGTTTTGATAGAACACTAGGTTAATCAAATTGCCCATTTATATGTTACGAAAAAAAAAGTTAGGAATAAAGAATATATAGTACAAAGCAGCATTTGAGTAATCATAGGTTTCTTATACCTATTTTTATAATTACTTTAAAAATCATTACTTATTTTCATTAAATAATATATTTTATGCATTTATAATACTAGAGATATACAACATTGCTATTTCACAATTATATATATTTCTTAAACTTGTTATTTTAGAAAAATATAATAACTAACAAAAATACACAATGAACTATTTTAAAAAGAACAATTTCAAACAGTAATTATATGAGCTTAAAAGGCATATGCAAATTATTATGTTTTTATGCAATGTACTTGTACTCATTTTAAAGATAAAAACGTTCATTGCTATTGTGTGACTTTTATAAAAAAGATTTATGGACATTTAAAAAGATGAGATGACCTTGAAAAAATTCAACAAAATTGGTTTTGCTCAAAATACCAATTTTCTTCTTACAATTTGATCTCAACCATTGATTGAAAAAATTTGTAAACAGGAAAAATAAAACCGAACGAAAAGTAGACTTAAAAACACTGAGCCCGTCGATCTAAGACCCCGCGTTGTGATAGGCCGTTAAATGGGAAAAAATATGCGTAAAAACATTGAACCACATGCGCACTTTGCGACGTGTTGACTCGTAAAATTTAAATCGAAAAGTAAAATGAAAATTTTATAAAAGATCAAACGTATAGGGAACCAAAGTTGAAAGTAAAAAATGTCTAAGGATTAAATTGTAAAAGATAAAAACTATTAGAGTTAAAACTTAAAAGTAAGATAATTAAAAAATAGAAAAAATAGAAAAATAAAAGTGGGTATAACGCACTAAAACTATGGTACTCATAATGCACAAATAAATTGATAATCAGTAATATATATAATTTTACACTTTTTACAATTAAAACTTTTTTTGTTTCAACCATTCCCTTTTATTTATTTAGTTTGGCAGTTTAAATATAGATTTAGCGGCTTAAATATACTCTAGACATTCTTTCATGTTAAGTATATTTTGAAATTGTTGTCTTTTCATTTCTATTTCAGCTCTGGTCATAAGGTAAAGACTAGTGAAGGCATAAAACAATTGTCTAACTAAAAATGTCATAAACAACTTTTCTTTAATTTGTTTAGGAACTAATAGAAAGGAAAAATGTTGAAATATTTGGTTGAAGAAAATATAGTGCATATCATCATTATCATCGATTTGTTGTCGACGTTGACTCATTTATGTAGAATCTAAACATCCAAGAGTAACTTGGATTGTAACGCCCCGAAATTTTCCGAAACGAGCCATTTAATAATAATGGGCTTTTAAGGGTTAATTTAAGAAATAAAGGGGTAAATTAGTGGGCTATGGATCAAATTAGCCTTAATGGGCTAGACTTGGTGGGTTTAAGGGCCCTAATCAGCCCTTAAACATGCATAATCAGTGCCATTTCATCACATTACAACCCTAGCCACCAAATTTATAGAGAGAGAAAGTGAAGAAATTCAAGATTTGGAGCTTGAAGGATTGAAAGATTGAAGTTCTGGTGGATTGGAACATCAAAACACAAGGAAAGAGCAACAAAACAAAGTAAGAATCGACCTCTAAGGCCCTCTGTAGATCAAACCCGGATTCTAGGGTTTTGGGGTTTTGAAAAGTT
>BJCO01372523.1:0-10736 GCA_018326465.1 Flaveria floridana | reverse complement strand
AAGAACTCAAGAAGCAACTAGAAGAACTACTTCAAAAAGGATTTATTCAGCCAAGCTCTTCGCCTTGGGGAGCACCCATCCTGTTTGTTAAGAAGAAAGATGGGACAATGCGTATGTGCATTGATTATAGAGACTTGAATAAAGTCACTATAAAGAATAAGTACCCCTTACCAAGGATCGATGATCTATTTGATCAATTACAGGGAACAAGTTAATTTTCAAAAATAGACTTGCGATCCTGGTATCATCAGGTAAAGGTCACGCCAGAAGATGTACCTAAGACTGCTTTCAGGACTAGCTACGGTCATTATGAATTTTTGGTAATGCCGTTTGGGCTTATCAACGCACCTGCAATATTCATTGACCTTATGAATAGAGTTTGTAAACCGTATCTTGATAAGTTTGCGATCGTATTCATCGATGACATTCTGATCTACTCTAAGAACGAGGCAGATCATGAACAACACCTCAGAGCAATTCTTGAATTGCTTAAGAAAGAAAACTTTATGCAAAGTTTTCCAGGTGTGAGTTTTGGATACGTGAAGTTCAATTCCTAGGCCACATAATCAATAAACAAGGAATACAAGTTGATCCTGTAAAGATTGAGGCTATCAAGAAATGGGAAGTACCAAAGAATCCTACTGAAATTAGAACATTTCTTGGGTTAGAAGGATACTATAGAAGATTTACTCAAGACTTCTCCAAGATTGCTATGATATTAACAACGTTAACCCAGAAAGCCTCTAAGTTTAATTAGGGATCTAAACAAGAAGAAGCCTTTAACATGTTGAAACAGAAGTTGTACAGTGCCCCAATACTATCACTTCCTGGAGGAATTGAAGATTTTGCAGTCTATTGTGATGCGTCTCATTATGGTATGGGTTGTGTACTCATGCAAAGAGGCAAAGTAATGGCTTACGCTTCTCGACAGTTGAAGACTCATGAGCGAAACTACACGACCCATGATTTAGAACTTAGTGCTGTAATATTCGCACTAAAAATTTGGAGACACTATCTCTACGGTGTAAAATGTACTATTTACACCGACCATAAAAGTTTGAAACACATATTCGAACAGAAGGAGCTTAATATGCGTCAAAGACGTTGGATGGAGTTATTAAGTGATTATGACTGTGAGATTCAATACCATCCAGGTAAGGCTAATGTACTAGTTGATACATTAAGTAGAAAGGAGAAGCTCCAACCTATAAGAATTCATGCATCTAGAATAGACGTTAAAACTAGTCTCTTAAATCAAATTAAAAATGTTCAACAAGAGGCTCTAAGTAATAATCAAGTGAAGGAAAGAATGATTGGGAGACTAAAGTTGTTGACAGCAGGAAATGATAATATCCTAAGATTTAACAATAGAATATGGGTTCATAGTTTTAGAGGACTACAGGATATAATCTTAAATGAAGCCCACAAGTCTAAGTATTCTATCCATCCCGATAATGACAAGATGTATAAAGATTTAAGGAATGACTATTGGTGGCCGGGAATGAAACGAACTATAGCTCGATATATAGAAAAGTGTCTCACCTATCTTAGAGTGAAAGCAAAACATCAAAAACCATAAGGTTATTTACAACAGGAAGAGGTTCCAGAATGGAAATGGGAGAAAATCAGCATGGATTTTATTACAAAACTTCCAATATCAAGTCATGGTTATGATACTATTTGGGTAATTGTAGACAGACTGACTAAATCTGCACATTTTCTGCCGATTCATGAGGACTACAAGATGAACAAGCTTGCCCAGATCTACATCAAAGAAGTAGTCTCGCGGTATGGAGTGTCTGTATCAATCATATCAGATAGGGATAGTCGTTTCACTTCTAGATTTTAGCAAAGTTTCCAACAAGAATTGGGAACTAAGCTTAACTTAAGCACTACTTATCACCCACAGACTGATGGGCAGAGTGAACGGACTATTCAGACGTTAGAAGACATGCTTCGTGCATGTGTGATTGATTTTGGTGGTAATTAGGACAATTATATGCCACTTATTGAATTCGCTTACAACAATGGTTATCACACCAGCATCAAAGCAGCACATTTTGAAGCTTTATATGGGAGAAAGTGCCGAACACCTATCTACTGGACAGAAGTAGGCGAAAGTCAATTGTCAGGATCAGAAATCATTATTGAAACCACAGAGAAGATTCAATGAATCAAAGAAAGGATGAAAAGTGCCCAAGATAGACAGAAGAGTTATGCAGATCAAAGGCATAAACCCCTAGAATTTCAAATAGGGGATAAAGTGATGCTAAAGGTATCACCTCTGAAGACAGTGATCCGATTTGGAAAGAAAGGAAAACTCAAACCTCGATACATTGGACCGTTTGATATAACAGCTAAAGTAGGACCGGTGGCGTATCGACTAAAACTTCCTGAGCAGCTGACAGGCATACACAATACTTTTCACGTGTCAAATTTAAGAAAATGCTTAGTAGATGAGGCACAACAAATACCATTGGAAGATGTGCATGTTAACGAAAACCTAAACTTCATCAAAGAACCACTACTTATTGAAGACCGAAAGATTAAAAAGTTGCGCAGAAAAGAAATGCCATTAGTCAAGGTCAAGTGGAATACACATCATGGACCCGAGTATACGTGGGAATTAGAAAATGAGATAAAAGAAAAGTACCCTCACCTCTTTAAGTAAAGCTAAATTTCGAGGATGAAATTTTTGTAAGGGAGGGAGGATGTAATACCCTAAACCTTAATATAATAGTTTTACATGTATAAAATATGAAAATCTTTCTTTTATATATTGTCGTATAAGTAAGTCGACTATTTGGATGATGACATGTGATGTCAAGATTTTTCTATTTTAAGAAAGCGTTAAATAATAATAAAATATTTAATTTTCGATCTTACTTCGTTTTTAACGAAACTTGGGTCGACTTGTAGAGAAAAATAAGCCCATCTCAACGGCATATTTGAAGTTTTATAAGACGTTATACTTAAAAAGTTATAAGAGAAAAACGAAGTAAGCAGCTGAATTAATTATAAGTAAGCAAGCAAGCAGGCTGGTCAATAGTAAGCAAGCAGCCAGGCACGTCACTTTCATCCCACATCGCCTTCAATATAATTTCAGGTGCATGTCTGCTTACTTATAAATAGAAACCTTAAGGTTGAATTTAGATTATAAGTTTTCTCAGAAACGCTCTAATATTAAGAGAATCCCAAGTAATCGATACCCTATTAGGTATTGTTATTAGTCGTTTTTGGAGCTCGGGTAGGAGCGCGAGTAGGAAGACTCTACATCAGATTGCCGTAGATAGGTTAAGGTATGTTATCGTTTAAGTTTATGTCAAGTTAATTATTATTTATTTTAATATTATTATTAGGATTAGTATTAGTATAGTATTATATTTTAGAAGTTAGGGTTTTTGTTAGGGTTGGATTTTAGGTAGCCTAGCCTTAGTTAGGCATGGACTGATCACCCATGCTTAAACAAGGTAGCACTAGCTAATATCCAACCATGACAATGACTAGTTAGTCGTATCATCGCCTAACCTTGGATTACTTAAACTTTATCAGGACCTTGAGATATCACCAGATTGTACTAGGAATTTGTTATCAACTGTTGAGCAACTGTTAATCAGGTGAGTTATCATGACTGTTTTCAAAACTATGATAATATACTCGTTCGGTCTGTACTGGTAATAATTATAATGCTTACATATATGCATGGGTCGGTAAGGGTATACAAGATCCTGATATATTTAATGGGGTGTGTCAAACTGGCTTAAAGAGGATAGGGTTCCTCGTATGCATTAGGCACATGCTCATACCTATTTGACGGTCGGGAGGGTCTGACAAACCCGCCGCCGGTGGTTGTGGTAAAACCAAGGAAGACACTGTGCCTATGGACCCAAATATCACAACCCATATTGTATGCATGTCAAAGTTAATTTTATAAACTGTATAGCATGAGCTCACTAGCATTAGCTGACATCTTTTTTAGTATATGTATTACAGGTAACCTAAATGCTTAAGAGGTGCTCAAAGATAAAGAATATAGAAGATCAAGAAGTTTTTGTTTTAGTTGTTTTTAAATACTGCTGTAAAATAGTAGTGTAACAAGTTGATGATATTATAGTTTATAATAAAACATATGTTAGCTTCCGCTGTAAGTTGTATCAATTGTAGACGCCCGCTCGGGTCACGGGTGGGGTGTCAAATTGTTTAACTCCCAGTAGTCTATACACATCCTCATACTATCGTCTTTCTTCTTCACGAATAAGATCGAAGCACCCCATGGAGAGATACTCGGTCGAATGAACCCTTTATCCATTAACTCCTGCAGTTGGTCCATTAGTTCCTTCATCTTGGTCAGAGCTAATCGATATAGTGCTTTGGAAACGGGTTGAGCACTGGGTATCAGATCAATCTGAAACTCAATCTCGGATCCGGTGGCACACCTAGGAAGTCTTCTGGAAACACGTCTGGAAAGTCACATACCACTGGTACATCGGACAATTATGGTACCGACGCATCCACATCCTTTACGTAGGCTAGGTAGGCACTACATCCACGTCTCATGTACTTCCTTGCCACCGCCATCGAAATCACCTTCGGAACCGTAGTGACGCGATCGCCGTAAACTGTCACCGAACTCCCATCGGCGCAACTAGCCGAATCATCTTCTTGCGACACACGATGTTCGCCTCATAGGCTGCTAACCAATCCATCCCTAGTACTACATTAAATCCTCCTAGGGGCATCACATGTAATTTAGCAGAAACCCTATGACCTTCTAGTTCTGTGGCACGGTCTTTTATCATATCAGTAATTCTAGTGGACTTACCAATAGCAGTTTCTACGTCAAATGGCTCACTAATACTTCTACTTTTAACAGACAACTTATCACAGAAAACAGTAGAAATAAAAATACTACTAGCACCAGAATCAAATAATACAGAGGCACAAATTTGATTTACTAGAAACATACCTGACATGACATTGGGGTCTACCCTGGCCTCCTTCCGTGTCATCATGACTGCTCTAGCAGTTGCCCTCTGTCCTCCATCTTCCATCCCCTTCTTCGCTCCGGAACTCTCGGCCCTTGGCTTCTTACACTCCCCACTTAGGTGGCCTACTTCACCACAGTTGTAGCACGTCGCCACCCTATAATACTTAAAGATGTGGCCAGGCTTCCCGCAGTTGTAGAAAACATTTAATCCCATCCTACACACGCCAGCGTGCTCTCTCCCACACTTAGCACACTTCTTCGTTCCTGAGTTTGTTGCAACCACCCGTCGATCATCAACCCTCGCCTTCTTGTTGTTTGGGGTGAAACTGCCACGCCCAAACCTTTTCCTACTCTAGTTTCTGTCACCACCACATATCCTCTTCACCTCAGCCACTGTCACCTCCCTCTCATCGTACAACCTACCAGCCAGGTCTACCACCGATCGAAAGGTACCCGGCCGGGCAGCGATCAAATGCTTGCGGATGTCAGCTGGCAATCTCTGAATGTACTTCTTGATCTTCCTCGACATCGGCATCACCTGATCCTGCACCAGCCTCGCCATTTCATTGAACTTAGTGGTGTATTGCTGGTGGGTCATGGTGCCTGCCTCAAGTTGTTGGAACTCCCTCTCTATTTTATCGAGTGCTCAGTGAGGACATAATTCCTCAATCAATAGCTTCTTTAGCTCTCCCCATCTTATCCTACCAATGACCCTGCTGCCCTCGGCTTGAACAATATTGTCACACCAACACAGAGCTGAGTCAACAAAAGAGTGAGTGGCAAACTTCACCTTCTGATCCTTCCTACACTCACTAATCTCCAATACTGCTTCCATCTCTCGCACCCAGCGGTGAGCAGCAGCAGCATTGCTATTGCCATCAAAAGTCGGGGGCTTGTTTCTCTGAAATGCCCCATAGCTACATCCTCGTGCGGTTTCCTGCATTGCTTCTTCCTCCTCCTCCTCATCACTCAAGACAATCGTCTCGTTCTCTGATCATTCCCTCTCTTCCCTTCCTGTGGTCCTTCTTCTCTCTTTCTTCTCATCCTCCTTTACAGCCTTGATCACTTCAGTCACTACAGACGGTAGAATTGTCTGCATGACTTGATGGACTTCCTCTACCACCGCCTTTTTCACCGAGCCCCTTAAGTTCGCGCTCTCATCACCACCTTCCTGGTTATTTATCTTAGACTCTTCATGCACCCTCTTAGTAGTCTTAGCCTGATGCCTTGTAACATGTTGTTCAGAACCATGTCCTCCCTGTACTCCACCCTTAGAGGCCTTAGATGATCTACTTCCAGCCATTCTCTAATCACTATAAGATTCAAACACTAACACGGTCATTAAGGTAATAGCTCAGTTTATGTTGAGTATAGTAAATCCCTAATTAAATTAGCTAGTTCTGATTAGCCACTTAGTTTACTCTTCACACACCAAGTATTTTCTATCCTGACTACATCAGTATCTAAATCTACTATGAGCACATAATCAAATAGCACATGCACATAACTTCAATTAATGTTGAGAGAAGAAATACCTTATGGCACATAGCTACTCGGGCTGGCATCCCTTTCCTTTAGTCCTATTCTCAGTTTAAGATTAGGTTTTTGAAAATATTTACCCATTTCTCTTAAACCATGGCTCTCATACCAACTTGTAAGGACCCGTTCCCTGGACGCTTACAGTTGGACATTCATAGCACTAAACATACAGAATATTATATATATTTCATAAAACATTGCAGCGGAATTATAAAAGCCCATTCATTTCATTAATAAATTACTGCTGCAATGAAATACAAAATTGTTTAGTTACAAAAGAAAGCATCCGTTAGTTGAATTACAAAACAACAATAATAATATGCGTGAATGGATGTCAGTCTTGTCCTACCGAGAAGCCTCTCCTTGTGCAATCCTCAGCAATTTACTTGTCAACTGAAAATGCATAAAAGTCAGCGTTGCTGAGTGAGTTCTAGTTTTATATGTATCAAAATACCTTGCGTGTCTTATATACAAAATATATCTTTCTATAGAATACTTTTACCCTCGTATACAAGACACATCATACATACGTTTCAACAATATTCATTGTTTATTCCATTCTTTCATACTTTCATTGCTATCTTTCATCATCGTATACATACTTTCATTTCATTATTTTCATTATCATTTGCTATCATATACATACTTTCTTTACATGCTTTACACTCTCTTTTACTTTCATTCTCATACTTTCGTATCGTACTTTACATCATTCTTTTACTTTCTTATTTTCTTTTCGTACGTTACGTCGTTCTCTTACTTTCTTACGTATCAATGTATAATACCTCGAACATTGTGCACGAAGCTGATGTTGGGCCTGTGATCTACAATTAGACCACGAGCATTATGCATGAAGCAGACCCAGTCACCTAGGGCAAGTCATCTCTCCCCTTTATCCGGACCAATGTGCAATACCCCGAACATTGTTCACGAAGCTGATGTTGGGCTTGTGGTCTACAATTAGACCACGAACATTGTGCACGAAGCTGACCTAGTCACTAGGGCATGCCACAAGGGTCCCGTCAATCTCAATGATTGATCCTGTATGCATCCTTCGGGTTATTAAACCGCACACAGTTGAGCTAACAACAACATGGTCGTGCACCTCCTTTCTATTTGCTTGCAAGCCATTCTTTCTTTCGTTACGTTTCACTTTACATCTTTGTTATCTTTCACTTCGTTACGTTATACTTTATGTTTATTCATACATTCGTCATACTACGTAAAGTCATAATATAATACTTAACGTATATTATATTATAATATACATACATTTAAAAAACCAATAAAAGATGAGACATCATACACATATGCATATCATACATTCATCATATCATCATACATGTTCTATGCATAGACCATCATATACTCATGCTTAAAATAGGCCAAAACAGTCCATAGGTCAAACTAGGGTTAAACCCTAACATTCTATTTTTCCTAAAATTCTAGAAAATTTTCTAAGTGTGTGGGCGCATGGGCACTATTTGGGTGCATGAGGACTGTTTAGGCGTTTCTCCACTATGCAAGCGCATGAGCCTATACTTAGCTGTTTCAACACTTAGGCGCATGAGCCCCTTGGGTGCATGGGCAATATTTAGGCGCGTCACCCTATACTTAGGCATTTATTCATAAATTTAGGCGCATGAACTACTATTCAGGCGCATCAACTTTCACTTAGAAATTTCTAAGGCAATTCTAGGCGTATGGACTACTCTTTGGGCGCATGACCATCACTTTATATATTTTTAATATAATTTTCAGTCCCAAATGCCATTTTAACATGTTCTAAGCCTATACAACTATCCCAAACATTAAACCAAGAATCTATAACCATAAAACATCAACATACAAGCATATATACACACGGTCATACATATAAAAGTTTTTAAAATGTTTTACATGCATTTTCAGCCCCAAAAATTTTAAAACATATAAAAATACGGGGTCTAGAAACTCACCTAGGCTGCTTCCAAGCTCAAACTCTTCAACTTGAACTTTTAAAAGTTTCTAACACCTAGAAATGTCAAAACACATAACCCGACACATGTACACACATAAGAACATGTAAAATTCGGTTACATGGCCAAAAATCCATAAAACCGAACCAAAAACTCATAAAACAATTACCAATTTCGATTTCAGCCCCTTTTTCCTTGAAAACCCAAGAAAACTTCAGCTTCTTCTTTTTCTCCCCTTTTTAGTCGAAAAAGTAGAAGTTGGTATATATACATGGGCGGCCATACTCAAATATTATTATAATATTTGACTTTTGTACTTTTTACACTTAGCCCCCTTCACTTTTGTTCTTTTTTCCTCCTTGCAAGATACTTTCCATTTTCTTTTCCTTATTAGTTTTCTTTCTTTTATTTCTTTACAAAATTCCGGGCGTTACAAATGTGCAGTAAATTGACCGGGATTCTGCTAGTGCACACCACCGTGATTACCACCACGACGAGTACCACCGGAGCGACCACCACCACGGCGAGGTTCGTTCCTTCGCCAAGATACACCTCCAAATCGACCACCAGCAACATTGTTATGTGAGGATTCTTGAGATGTATATCGAAAATAGCAATTAGACGCTTTGTGACCCGATTTGGCACAAATTTGACAAGTAATTGGTTTGGATGAGTCATCATGAGGCAGATTTAAAGTAGTAGCAGTCATAGCTACAAGAACAGGTTGAACACTTGACTGTCGTTGTTTCAATCGATCTTCGTATGTAAGAAGTTTAGATCGTAACTGAGTAGTCTTCTCTTGATTCTCAATATTCATGACAAAATTCTCATAATCAGCACTCCTGCCTTGAAGAATTTGTAGCACTAGTAAATCATCAGAGATTGGATCTCAAATTGCATTCAAGGAATCAACAATCTCCTTGGCTTCGTTTAGAAATTCAATAACAGATCTAGAGTTCTGTTTTAGGAGATGAAACTGATTTCGTAGTTGAGATTGCTTAGCAAAGATCGTTTGAACAAACGAATCCTCTATTGTTTTCCACAAAGCTGATGCAGTGGTGGAATTACGAGCCAAATGGAGAATTGATGAAGACTAAGTTGCTGTGATTAATGCTTGCACATAACCATCACTCTTATCCCAAGCAGCTTTATCTACCGAACCAGCAGAAGGAGCATCTGGATCAGGTTTCAGGAACTTCAACAAACCTAGAGTTTTCAATACGGTAACAATTTGATGCTTCCAATTGAGATAATTGTTATCATCGAGTTTAATTGATAGAAAGTTTGCAATATTTGGTAAAGAATTGAATGTTTCGGTGGTGTTTACAGTTTCTGAGCACAGCTCTGATACCATGAAAACGTGAGATAGTGTTTTGAGTATTATTTCTGTTATCATTCAATGTAGAACAAGAGCCTATTTATATGAATACATGGAATGATCTAGAAGCATGTAACTAACTCAACTAACTCAACAACCTAACTAACTCAAAATAGCACATGTCTAATAGAAACAGAAGCATGATGATGAAAATGACATTAACAGAAACATACCCAGATATTATTTTGCTTCTGTTCTACTTTATCATCTTTCTTCCTCTAGAAAGGGTGAGACTTAATAAATTTTAGGAGCAGCCATTGATGAGTGGCTTCTTTTTGCCGGGAAAAGATGAAAAATGCTCCTTCTGTTTTTATTTGAATATCATGTTCCGTATCCCACCTGTAGCATGCCTCGGATTGCCAAAAAGAAAAAATTAATCTTTATGTGTTGTAATAAATAAGTATTAACGTATGTGCTATATTATGTATACAATAATAATTTTGAGTAATCCAATCAAAATTTCAAATCAATTTCTTAATAAATTAGATCCTATTTTTGCATCCAGAAATTTGTCTTCAATCACCCGTAAGACTTTTACTAAAACCCTTAGTACCCTCAGATGAAACGCACTTTGGATCTTACAATAATACATTCATCTTCTTGTTACAATGATTGAACTTCGCTATTTCTTTCCTCTAAGTCCCTGTGGTATACTTTAACACCCCTGGGCATTAGTGCCTATGTGGCCATATTAAAAGGCATTAGAAGTGTTATTGGAGGGGGGTGGCATCTTGTTAACAAGCATGAAGGGGAGATTATGACCGTGAAGAGCAACTTGTTAACGAGCATGAAGGAGAGTTAAAGAGGGGTATAAATAATTTCTTACAGTTGTATGAAATGAAATGACATAAAATATGTGATGTGATGTCTAAAT
>BJCO01372519.1:0-29696 GCA_018326465.1 Flaveria floridana | reverse complement strand
CATTAAGTTCAATCTTCTTTCTTGGTGTCTGATAATAAGAACATTTAGAAGCAATGTGTCCATACTTTCCACAAGTGTAGCATGATCTACTTTCGACATGTTGGTGAAATTATTTCTGTGGGAAAGTGTGTGACACAGGTGTGACTTTAGTTTCTTTGGGTTTTGACACTTCTTGTTTTGATGTTTTGACTTCTTTAACAAAATTCATTTTTGAACATGTTTAACATCTTTACCCTTTTGTTTATTTGGACTAAGACATGGTGATCGAGATTGGTTAAATTGTTTGGTCTTTTTGGGTTCTGAATTAGACATGTTTGAACCTGACTCCACCTTAACCTTTGCAAATTGTTCATCCAAATTAACAATAGGCATCTTACCTGTTGATTTCAAAGTGGTCTCCTTCTGTTTAGTGACAGAATCAATAGGTTTACTTGTGGAATCTAGATCACTTACAAGAGGAGTGGACACCATATGATCCTTGATTAGGTTATTATTAATTGGTTTGCATTTGGCATTCAACAAGGTCTCATGTGGTGGTGGAACCACTTTGTAACCTAAACCTTCCCCGTGGTTTCGTTCTTTCACTAAGTGTTGAACTATGTGAGATGAACTAGTCCAACTGTGCATTTTTTGTTTTAAAGAATTTACCTCGACTTCCAAAACTACTTTTTGTTTCTTAGTTTCTTCTAGGGTGTTTAAATAGAACTTTATTTCATTTGCTTGGTTAAATGCCACAACTTTGGTTTCCCTTAGTTGTTTATTTAACAGTTCTATTTTTTCTTTATAACTGTGCTCATTTAGTTTTAAAATTCGGTTAGCTTCTATGCATTATGCACATCATTTACTAAGCCATCATTGTGATCTAATAGCCTAGCAAATTTTGAATCTATGATTTCCCTAAATTTATTACATTCAGAACAAGCATGATTATCAAAAAGTTGGTTTGTGGAACTTACCTGAAAAGGTTCGATTGAATCAGCCACTATCGCAGAGTTTGACTGTTCGGGTGCTGGTGATTCTGAACATGTTATGTTGGGACCTTCTACATTTAGGTGAGTGACCACAGTAGCAGTATCTTCATGATCTGACATTACGAGTTTCACTGCTATATCACCTTCGCTTGCAGAGTCTTCATCCAAACCCTCAACACATGCAATGTTGGATTCCTCCAGAGACACAAAGCGAAAGGTCCAATCTTGTCCTTCATCGTCTTGTGCAGTCAAGGCCTTAGGATCCTTGCTTGATGATTTAGTCCTATTGGTGGGTTTATCTTGACAATTGAAAGTGGAGAATGGATTACCATTACCTGTCTTCTTGGGCTTCACATATTCACGTTTGAAGTGCCCCTTTTCTCCACAATTGAAACAAGTAACTTTGGTTGGGTTGAGGGTTTAGCTTGAGTTGGAGGTTTGGGTTTAAGTGATTGTTCTATTTTAGGTTTGGGTTTAGGTTTTAGGACAGGTGATGATGGTGGTAAGGTAGTTAGTTCAGGCTTTGAGGTGGCTAGAGGGGTTGGTTCTAGGGTATAGGGTTCATCAGTGGGTTCAGGCTTTATAGGGAAAGGGAATGGGAAAGGTGTAGGTGGTTCAGTGGTTTGGGGTAAGAATGTCTATCTTGGTTTTATGGTAGGCTTAGGTTTAGATGATGGCTTTGGTTTTAGGACCATCCTCTTACTACTTTGTTTCCCGGGCACCTCCTGCCGAATCGCCGAACGAAAATCGGCCTTGATTTCACTAATATGGAATTGGAGAGTCTTTTCTGCCATGGAGGCAACCTGCCTGGCTGAGAAGCCATGGGCTTTGAGGTAGGATTTCATCCATTCCTTATCCTCAGACCGTTTGGCAGCAGCTTTCTCAGCCTCCTCCTCCTTTCTCTTCTTCTCCTTCACCTTTTCTCTGGTTGCCCTCTTTCTCTCGTTTATGATCTTTTCTTGTTCTTGTTTGAAGAAGAATAAGATATTATCTAAGTCATGAGGGGGTAGCTCTTCTTCCTTGAATCCTCTAGAGCATAAAAACGCTATTTTCTCTGCTCTCTCCTTGGCTTTTGCCTTCTCCTTGTCTTCCTCCTTCTTCCTCCTCCTTCTTCTTCCTCCTTTCCTCTTCCTTAGCCAACCATGCTGCTTCCTTTCTTTCATTTTACAGAAAGGTTTCCTTTTCTAGTTTTACAAGCTCATCATATGGAAGTAAGAGCACTTCTTCACTCTAAACTCCCATACTGATGAGCCTGTCTATAATCTCCACTATTCTTTGGTTATCATTCTACTCTTGAGCACCTATTAATGCCTTTCTACTGGTAGCCAATAGCTTTTCAGAGATAGGTCCCCCTTTTCTTTTGAGTTTGGCCAACCTTTCCTGTTAGGTCTAGAAATCTGTATAGGTTTAGTTTCTTGAATTAATCATTGTAATATCTGTTGTAACCTCTCAACATTATGTATGCAATATATGTATATAGGTTAACCAATATGTTATGTGTTGTGTTATATGTATGTTGCAGGGAAAATCATTGACTGGCTGTTGAAACATTTACGGAAGAACAAAATGTTCCTCTGTAGATCATCGAACAAATCAAGGACTGTGAAACTCCTACTAAAGGCTTACAAGATCAGTATAAAAATTCATGCAACTCTCAAAGAACTGACTTACTGCGGATGAACAATTAAAACAACTACGGAAGACAAGTGTCACTATGGAAGAGTAAAATTGATGCGGAAGAACAATATTCCTACGGAAGAACAATATTCCTGCGGAAGAAAAATATTCCCGCGGAAGAACAATATTCCTGCGGAAGATCAACTTGATATATTTCACCAAAATATATCAAGTTAACAAAAGTCAACCCTAATGTAAAAGTCAACATCTACTGATGACTTACATTTTAGTTAGAGAATGTCGCATGATCATATTCTCTGAATAACAACCTTACCCCAATAGGGAAGTTATAGTTTCCAAATTAGTAAACCCTAAGCCTATAAATACAAGGCTTAGGTATACAATTAAGGGAACTCGATTGCCGTTAAACCTTAGCTGCCGTAATCGTTTTCACAGCAATACATAAGCATCAATAAAGCATTAGAACCTTAGCAATAGTGTTAACAAAGCAAATCATTCAGTCATTGTTGTAAACATTCATCGATACTTAATGAAAAACTTTTCTTATTGTTTACAATTGTTCTTGCAGTATTACTCAATTGTTATTCATTAGTTTGAGTGTTGAATTCGTTTTTGATATTGATATATTTGTTTATTATTAGGTATTCAATTGATCAAGAAACAAAACCTTGATAATTCATGATCATTATTTTGTTACCTGAACGATCCATGGATTCATAGGTGGTATCAGAACCATGGTGCTCATTGATTCAGATCAGTTGATCTATCACTTTTAGTTTTTGTTTGATTAATTGAAATATCACTAGATCCGTCAAGCTTTTGATTAGATCTATTGATTTTCATCAAAAATTAAGTTAGTTTCTATTAATTCATATATCAGAATTAGCTAATTAATAGCTAATTAAGATATTGGAATTAACAAATTGGTGCAATTAGTTAACATCAAATATTCTAAATTAAATTTTTGAAAAGAGAACTTATTGCGAGTTAGGAGTATTTGTGATATTACTGTCTTAATTAATTGATAACTAAGTAATGCAACAGTTGGATCAGCATACCTAACTCCTAAGTTGGAAAACAAGGCTGACTTCAAGACATGAAAAATCCGGTTTAGGAACCATGTCAATTATACTGATTCTGATCTGTGGACTTCAATCACAGAGGGTCCTTACATCCCACCAGCACTAGGACCTGACTATAAAGACAACAATCAACCAATCATTCTAAAGGATTTATCACCAGATGATGCAAAGAAGGTTAAGATTGACATAAGAGCCTATAGTATGCTTACTATGGCATTACCTGAAGACCTTCTAATTAATTATGAAACATACAAAACAACAAACTCACTATGGAAAACTTTACACGCCCTGTGTGAAGGCAGTGATGAAATCAGAAGTATCAGAAAGGATACACTAAGAGCTCAATATGAGACTTTCCATCATGTTAAGGGTGAACCCGTTCCTTAATAGCTACATAGGTTTATCAGCTTATGACTGAGATGAGCATTTTGGATCTCAAGTATGATAAGGAGGAAGTTAACAAGAAAATGCTCCGTACTCTACCTGAGAGTTGCACTCAAACAGTATCAATGTTCAAGAACACCATTGACTTAAAAACTATTGGGCTTGATACTCTGGTAACTAAAATAGAAGCTCTTAAACTTGATGAGAGAACAAGAAACAAGAGCATGAAAGCACCCGTACCTCCATATCACTTTTAATACTCAAAATGTGTAGGGAGTGCTTTCATTTCAAATGAAGATAATGAAAGCTCTTGTAGTTTGAGAGATGAAGAAGAAGAAGCTGGTTTCTAGGCATCAAGAGCAGCCAGATCATCTAAACATCATCCAAGCAATAAATCAAAAGGGAAAAAGGATGAGGAAAAGAATTCCACTGCTAAAGGATCATCTTCCAATAACAAACACAACAATGGTTCAGAACCAATTACTGTGGTTCTTGATTCTGAAGAGTAGAAAGCAGCATTTGAAGCATTCAGCTCAAGTTTTCAAGCATACCTGGGAAGCACCTTAACTCTAGCCCATATCTGTCAGTAAGATCTAGAAGAACTTCATCCTGATGAAGTACAAGACTTGCAGTGGCAGGTGTCAATGATTTCTTATAGGGAAAAGATGTATCTACGAAGAAACAAAAGCCTATCAGCTCCTGAGAGAACAACAAAGATAGGTGTTGATAAATCAAAAGTGAGATGTTTCATGTGTAACCTATATGGACACTTTTCAAGGGAATGCAACCAACAATCCTTATCTCACTAACAATATCAACATCATCAACATCAATAACAAAATCATCAATCAAATCAAAGGTCTTTCAATCAGCCTCAACTCACCAACTCATCCCCACCAAACACAAGTACACTTACAGCACACTCAAGCAAAAATCAAGAAACTGGGTTAATCACCTTGCAGGATGGAACTTGTGACTGGAGCTTACATGAGAAAGAAGTGTTGGAAGAGAATAAAGCACTCATGGCAAACATGGAGAACAAAGTTCCACTAATGTCAAGAGAGGTAAGGGAAAGACTATGTTCATCCATCTGCATTGAGGAAGTTGAAAGATACAGAATTCATGCTTAATAACTTGCAAATAAAATAAAAGAAACATTAGTGTTAAATGAATATCATGTAAGGGAACATAAACATTATCAGGTAAAGATCACTTCCTTACAAAAAGATTTACATAAACTTGTTTCAGAAAATTATAATTTAAAGGCACAAGTTGAGCATTTGACTGCATCATTAACAAAATCAATGACAGAACATGCATCTACTGAAGTAAAACTTTAGAAGTTTCAACTGTCATCTCAACAATATGAGAAGTTGTTAAATTCTCATATTGAATCACAAAACAAATCAGGTTTGGTTTTCATAATGTTCCACCACCTATAAATAACAATTATACCATATTACCTGATTCTATGACTAATAGCTTCTCAAACCATTTTGTTCCAAGCACCAATAATATAGTTAAAACTGATAATAATAAAGTGGCAAGTTTTGATGATTCTGAGGTGTGTGAAACAAAATCAAATGATTCAGAAGTTTCATAACTAGATGAATCAGATTTTGATTTTGATGGATGTGATGATCTATTTGAGCCGGATGATCATGCTGAACAACTAGGTGATGATAAAGGTAAGGGAACAAGTTTGGTCTTTGATCCTTTAATAACAGAAGTGCTTGAGGAAATCAAAGTACCATATCCACCTCAACAAAGAAACTTGCTGAAGACCATCTACAAAAGGATAGCTCAATTGAATACTGGGATTCAAGAGCTAAACAAGCAACAAGTCAACCAACCAACATTCCCAAGGTCTGAAGGTGGTGCAAGTGTAAGTTCTACCAAAGAAGCAAAAACTACTTCCGCAGAAATGGATAGGAAGACCAAGTCCACAACTTCAGCAGATCTTCTACGGAAGAAGAATGCTAATAAGATTCAAGAATCCTTAGTAGATCATTCTCGGATGAGTACAACTGTGAGTTCAACTAAACAGTCATCCGCGACACATCTACAGAAGAAGCCAACTTCTGCTGAAAGCTTAGTCAAAGTGAAGAAAACCTCAGCTGAAGCTTCAACAATCAAGCACACAGGCAAGAAATACGTTAAGGATGTGTGTCATCAACAAAAGATAGCTGCTGAATCATCAGAACCTTTTGACATTATGTCCGGAATAGGCAAAAACTCTTTAGCATCAAAATTTGAAAAAGAGCTGAAAGGTTGTAAAAAGCAGTTGAAAAACAAAAAGAAGGTTGAATATGAAGGTGATACAGAAGATAAATACTGCAAGTGGTGTGATATAACAAATCACAACACGGAAGATTGCTACTTCAAAAGTTATTGTTCTATCTGTGACATGAACAACCATATGACGTCTGATTGCTACTTCAACAAGCATTGTGCTATTTGCAACAAGAATAATCATTCTACTCAAGAATGCAACTTCAACAAGAAGAACAAAACAAAAGTTTCTAAGAAGAAGCAGGCTGAGTCAAATGAAACAGATTCCTAATCAGATGAGAGCATCAAAGAGTCAAAAGTACCAGAGAAACGGCCAAAGAATAAGGCTGAAAAGTCAAAGAAGTCAGCTGTTACTGATGTTCAACAATAACAAAAGTGTGAGAGAGTAAAGACTCAGTCAGTTGAATCTAAGGTAGAACCAAAGAAGAAAGATAAACAGAAGTCTCAAAGTAGGACACCACACAAAAAAGTGGAATTGAATGATAAACCAATAACTGCTGATGAGACCTTCTTTGACAAGTTTGACAAAGGTATTAAAGTACCAAGTTCACAGTCAAAGGATGTTGAAACCTTTCTTAACAAAAGATCTTCATCAACAAGCAATATGAAGTCAACCAAAGGACATGTGCAAGAAGAAGAGTGTGAAACTCCCATTCAAAGTGACTCAAGTCAATCTCCATTAGAATCATCCTCACTACCACCAACAAAACAAAACGAATCAGTTAAAACTAAAGTCAAACCTGAATCATCAAGATTGATTCTTGAAAGAGTGACAATTGTAGACACACTTGGTCAGCCCAATCATATTAATGCATGGGTTTCCCTTTCTAATTGATTTCATTTTATATGCAAGAACATACATGGAGAGCTGACAACAAGTGGTATGTTAATAGTGGATGTTCCAGGCATATGACAGGAAACTGTTCTCTCCTCTATGATTTCAAACACAAAAATGCTTCTTATGTAGCATTTGGTAGGGATAAGAAGGGAGGTAAAATTGTAGGTGAAGGTATTGTAACCAATGGGTTGCTCAAATTTGAGAAAGTTAATTTTTGTGAAAATTTACAATTTAATTTATTTTGTGTCTCTCAAATTTGTGATCAAAACTATAACACATTATTTGATAAAACTCACTGTTATATTCTTAAACCTGGTTTGCAAATCCCAGATGATTTTATCCTTCTTAAAGCACCAAGAAAAGGAAATACATATGTTTTGGACATGAACAACCCATCTTTAATAACAAATGAAACATGCCTAATCTCTAAGTCATCAGAAGATGAATCTTAACTATGGCATAGAAGGCTGGTTCATTCTAATATGAAGAACATGAATAGACTGGCAATAAATGACTTAGTCATTGGTCTTCCTAAGAAATAATTTCAATGCTCTACTCAATTTTCTTCATGTTATAAAGGAAAACAACATAAGGTGTCACACAAGTACAAAATCATAAACACAAACACTACACCACTCAAATTGCTTCACATGGATCTTTTTGGTCCTACCAATGTGATGAGCATTGGAAAGAGGCAATATTGCTTTGTGGTTGTTGATGATTTCACTAGATTCACATGGGTCTTCTTCTTAAAACATAAGAGTGAAACATCAGAACTATTAATAGAGTTTATCAATAAAATTGAAAATTAACTTGATTTAAAGGTCAAAAGTTTTAGAAGTGATAATGGAACTGAATTTGCTAATAGTGTTCTAGACACCTTTTGCAGGAACAAAGGCATAGCAAGACAATTAAGTGCTGCAAGAACTCCACAACAAAGTGGAGTTGCTAAGAGAAGAAATAGAACTCTCATTGAAGCTGCTAGAACAATGCCAGCTAACTCACATCTACCCATTACCTTTTGGGCTGAAGCAGTGAATACAGCATGCACTATTCAAAACAGAATTTTAATTATTAAAGAACATAACAAAACACCATATGAGCTTTTATTTAAAAGGAAACCTTTTATACGCTATCTTAGAGCTTTTGGGATTCATATGTCTGTGTTAAATACTGAGCACTTAGGGAAATTTTCAGAAAAATCCTATGATGGTTTCTTTGTTGGTTACTCATCAACATCTAAATCATATAGGTTTACATTTCTCATCAACACATTGTGGAAGAAACTCCTAATGTCTCATTTGATGAAACATCTTTTACAAAATCTGTAACAGGTTCATCATGGTTGTTTGACATTGGTGCTTTCACGAATTCTTTTAACTCTAGTTATTTGAATATTGTAGGTACTACAGGTACTTGTTATCCTTAGTTTCCTCCAACAATAAACGAAGTGCCGCTATCTGCGGATCCACCAAGACTTCCATACATACCTCAAGTGTTGCAGATCCTGGCCCTTCCTCTCCATTAAGCACTGGACTATCTGATGGACAAGCTACTTTAACCCCTCAAGTGAACAAAGCATCCGCAGATATTAACTCTGCTTCCGCAGATGTTAACTCTACTTCCGTAGTTACTAACCCAGCATCCGCAGATGTTAACTCTGCATCCGTAGATACTCCATCTACATCCAGAGATGCAGAAGTCCTTGCAACTGAAGTTCAAAACCTATCAGAACAACCATCAAGTCCACCAACAACATCAGCAGATCCACAACCAACATCTTGAGATGTCATTGTGACATCTACTGAAGCTCAGACATCTGTTGAAACACAAAATCAGGAAGATGGCACTGCTATAGCATCAGATCATAATGAAGTATACTTTAACTACTTTGTTAATTCTCCGTCTCATTTGGATCACTCTACGTCACCACACATGACTAACTTCAAATCCTCCATTCCAGTTGCATCTACTCCAACCACTAGAGTTCATAAGAATCATCCAATTGACAACATAATTGGTGATCTTCATGCAAGAACCACTAGAAATCAAGGGGGGCAGCCAACATTTGTCTTTTCTCCTGCTTTCTCTCTCAAGTAGTTCCACCCAACATATTAGCTGCACTTAAAGACAATAGATGGATTGAAGCTATGCAAGAGGAGTTTCAATAATTCAGAAAGAAGAAAGTCTGGAATCTAGTTGACTTGCCTAAAGGCCAACATCCAATTGGCACCAGATGGCTCTTTAAAAATAAACTAGATCACAGATGAGTCATAGTCAGAAACAAAGCAAAGCTGATAGCACAAGGATACACTCAAGAAGAAGGAATAGACTATAATGAGGTTTTTGCACTTGTTGCAAGGATTAAAGTTATCAGAGTCTTCCTAGCCTATGCTTCCTACAAGAAATTCACAGTCTACCAGATGGATGTGAAATATGCATTTCTATATGATAAAATTGATGAAGAGGTTTATGTTTCTCAACCTCCAGGCTTTGAAGATGTAGTTTATCCTCACAGAGTATACAAGCATGACAAAGCTTTATATGGTCTTTATCAGGCACCAAGGAAGTGGTATTAGACCCTCTCATCCTTCCTGCTAAAGCATGGATACAAAAGAGGAACCATGGATCAGACTCTTTTCCTCAAACATGAACATCAAGATCTCTTGGTGGTGCAAATATATGTCGATGACATTATATTTGAATCAACAAACAAAAGACTGTGTGAAGAGTTTAGATCATTGATGAAATTTGAGTTTCATATAAGTTCTATGGAGAGCTAACATTCTTCCTTGGATTGCAAGTTCATCAAAAACCAGATGGTATTTTTATCAATCAACAAAAGTATATTCTTCAAACACTGAAGAAATACTCTTGCTGATGCCTCTTCATGTAAAACACCAACATCAACCATTGATAAAATCATACCTAGCCCTCAAGGGAAATCTGTCGATCAAAGACTTTATAGATCAATGATAGGTTCTTTAAAATACTGAACTACAAGCCGACCTGACATTATGTTTGTTGTTTCTGTTTGTGCTAGGTACCAAGCAGATCCAAAGGAATCACATATGAATGTTATGAAGAGGATATTCAGATATCTTAAGGGGAAGCCAGCTCTTGGCCTTTTGTATCCCAAAGAAGGAGAATTCAATCTTTACTCCTATTCAGACAACGATTTTGGAGGATGTAACAACAACAGAAAATCCACCACCGGTGGATGTCAATTTTTAGGACCAAGGCTTGTTTCTTGGCAGTGCAAGAAACAAACCAATGTCTCAGTATCCACAACTGAAGCTGAGTACATAGCTGCTTCAGCTAGTTGCTCCCAAGCCCTATGGTGCAAAACCAATTACTTGATTATGGGTATAATTTCATTCAAACTCCAATTCATATAGATAACTCAGCTGCTATGTTTATCACTGCTAATCTAGTACAACATAGTAAAACAAAAGCTATAGAGATCAGACATCATTTTTAAGAGATTACTCAGAAAAGGGGTTGATTAAGTTGATCAAAGTGGATACCAACAATCAGCTTGCTGATTTATTCACTAAAGCCTTTGATTCAGTGAGATCTAATTTCTTAATTGAATCATTAGGCATGATCAACTTAGATTAACTCTCTTGTCATTATTGAGGAAAGCATGATCTATCAACCATGAGAAAGCCGAAACATACATAAAACATATAAAAATACAAAACAAATATCTTGTTCATCTGCTTTTCTGTTTATAGCTTTTGCATGATGGGATATGATAGTACACTATAACTTAGCTTACTTTCCTAACTTTAATCTTACATTAAGACTGATCCGATATGCCTGGATGTGTAAGTAGGTTCAGGTTGAGTAGAACATAGACAATAGCATGCCAACCTTAATGTATAGATGACTGATTGTGGGTTCTCCACTTTGAGAAGCAAGCCAGTAAGTCTTATTCTGAGGTGATCAACTTGCTCACCCAAACACACTATGTACTGAGTAGTTATAATTTCTATCTTTGCACTTCATTTTCCATCTATTTTGCTGAGCAAAGACCTGGGATCATGAACACCTGTGTTTATATATATAAACACTTGGTGATATGATTATGATCATACTCATCCCTCTATTTTGTGTGAACAAAGGCGTGGGTTAAAGTACCTCTTTTTCATATGAGCAAAGACCTGGTGCCCGAGGATGATCATACATCAAGCTCTAAAAGAATCCAAAGTGATCAACTGCATATTAATTTAAAGAGCTTCAACAACAATATGCATTAATATGATTTCACAGCAATCTTAAGATATATCTTATACCTAAAGGTACATAGTTTAAGTGTGAAAAAGTGATAGGATGACTTACTAAGGGAGGAAAACCTTGAATGTGGAGATCATATCAGTGAATCTCTAATCAAATACAAAACATGATAAACAGCACGCCTAGTTGAACATATGCTCTTGCCTGAATTTCAGCGGATCAACATACTTGCAATCAATACTAGATCCTTGTCTACCTCACAATGCACTAACTCAATCAGAAGGTAACTTAGTGTTATAGTATGATCACATTTGCAAAGCTAGTACAATAGGTTATGTTTTGTTATTTCATGTTATTTACTAAACTGTGGTGAGATCATTGATTTTCATGCTATTTTCACTTAAATTTATGCTAATCACTTCATCATTGAGCACAAACTTAGGGAGAGTAGTAAGCATCATGAAAAATGAGTTAAACAAAACAAAACATAGTGAAGGAAATTGCATCATGAGCAACAACTACCTTGGCTGTTGGATATCTGACTTAAGAAACTCCATGGACAATTGTCAATGGAACAAGTCAACAAGGGTCCAAAAGTAACATATGATCTGATATTAGATCATACATTAAAAAGGGACAAAAGTTTATCCTTCAGTAGAAGTTACAGTGTAATACTCCCATTCAGCAGATGTTACAGTGTAAGGCATCTAAACAAGTTAAAATGTGAACATCCATAGATTGGTAGCCTATGGATGAGAATGTTTGCGAAGTATAATTTACTTCCATAGATAGATTATATATTTAAACACAAATTATACTTCCGTAGATATTTTCCTTCGGAAGATTAAGTTTTCCTACGAAAGAGTAGATCTCCTTCGGAAGATGGTTTCATACGGAAGACAATTTCCCACGGAAGAGTTAATCTTCTGCTCTTCTACGAAAGCTTTAATTACTACGGAAGAAATAATATATAGTCTGTGAAAACAAAATTTATCGTGGAAGGGTAATAAGGGTTAAGGGTCCTACAATATTAAAAGGTTATTCACTATGTCTCTAAAAAAGTGTGTAAAAGATACCTTGGACTTGTCTTATTCGTTTACTTTTCACCGAACACACTTTGACCTAGAAAACCGTTTGTCAACCTTACTAAACCTCTTCCGCCGATACTCAAATTTCCACTCAATAAACACTAAATCACTAAGATTCTTCAACTATAGTTCATCATTCGAACACGTTCAGCAAGGTAAATCACTTATTTTAACTCAATATTGCAGATTACTGCTGAAATGTGGTCGAGACTCTTGAACTTCTATAAAACCTAGAATGTCTTATTTATGCTACAATTCGTAAATCGTTATTTAATGATGTTATTGTGCATTGCAGATGGAAAATCGATTCGCTAAGGAGCACAATGTATGTGCATTCCTGAATCAGGATGATCCGGTTACTGAAGGATGTACAGAGATCATCAGATATCTCAGACGTTCGAGGATACAGTACGCATTGTCTGCTGATCCAGTAATCTATCAATTCCATATGATAGATTTCTGGAATACTGTAAGAGTGGCAGAAAAGAATGGTGAACATGTCATCTACGCTTCAATTAGACATGAAGTACTCAAAGTAGATGAACAAATCATAAGAAGACTATTGGAACTGGGTGAATAAGAAGTAGGTCACCCTGATGTATTTGACCATGAATACATTCAAAGGGTGTTTCAGCTTATGGGATACGATGGAGATTATAGAAATGGTGAGATAAAAAAGGGAGACTATGCAAGCCATACATATTCTTGTGCCACACTAACCTGAAGTGCATGTCAAACAGGAAGTCTGGCCTGGATAGATTTTCTAGGCACATGTCCTCCTGAATCATCAGTGAATTTGAAGGAGAAATTACAATTACTCCAGATTCATTCTTGGATACCTATGTGATCAAGTCAAACTGCAAAAGGCTAATAAGATGTTCATGTTCCCAACGTTTATCCAGCTGATCATCAATAACTCCCTACCACACATAGAGAGGGAAGGTGATGTGTTTGTTCAAGCACACCTAAGCTAATCTATATTGAACAAAATAAGTGGAAGATATGAAGGAGATGAAATGGCAATGTTCCCTCATATGATAGATGTTAATGGTGAAATACCACAAGAGTTGGTGTATGTAGAAGAGGTAGAACAAGCTGAAGAATTTCCTGCTCAAATTGAGCAAGGTTCACTTTCCCTACCTCAATCTCCTATCATTAACCAACCCCCATCACCACCTGCTCAATAAACTTCACCATCAAAACAACAACCAATCCCATAAACACAACACATCTTCTCCCAATCAATCCCAACCATCATATACCCAATCAAACACATTAACAAACTCCACTCAACAAGTACCTGTCTCTCCCATACAACTATCACCCCATCAAGAACAACCTCATATCCATAGCCCTCCTGTAACTAAAACAAACCCTACATCTGAGAGTAACACTCCAACTGAACTGGTGATTAAAGAAGAAGAGTATGAAGATGCTCGGGCTGAGAAAACTGAGGAGGTGAACCTAGAAGGTGAAAAAGAGGGAGAACAGGAGGTGGATGAAGTTGTAGGTCATGATGAGCCTGAGGATGAAGATGAACCTCAGTTTGTAGACATAATTGCTTACAATGAAGATTATGTTAATGATGAGGAGATTGATTTCAGTAAAAGCTTTCTGTTGTAAAATACAACAGACTGATAATCAAATCCAATAAAAAAGGAGAGGTTGAGGAAGGTGGAGGAGGAAATTAAAGAGAAAGATGCCCTGCTAACTCTCCAAGAAGTATATATCAGCAGATTGAAAGAGAATGCTGAAACTGATAAAGAAGTAATCGATGACTACTAAGAGCTTGTAAGAGAGTTAAAGGCGAAGGTAAACAAAGAGAAAACTGAGAAAGAACAGGCTGTAATAGAGATGAACAATGCACAAATATCCATATCTAGGCAAGTTGAACTGATTACAGCTAAAGATGAAGAGATTGAGAAATTGAGGAAAAGGATTAATGAGCTTGAAGTTGCCCAATCCTCTCAACTTGCACTGTAAACTGACAACTCCTATCAAAATCTGTGCAAGAACAAAAACAGGCCCCACTTATCTGCTACAATAGAAAGAGGAGGCATCTGGGAAATGTTCAAAAGGAGGTGATAGAGGTGCAAGAATCACCAAAGAAAATAAAGTTAGTCTCACCTGAGCATACCCCTTCTGTTAATCCAATGTTCTCAAAACAAATTAAAGAAGAAAAGAGTGATACTGAATGGGAGTAGCTGATAAAAGAAGACTCACCAAATACATCCAAAATGCTCGCTGACAAAGACATCTTTGAGGAAAGGCCTGAGTCAAGCATGTTCATGGAACTTATCAACAAAGGGTTTCCGTTTGAGATGATTGAAAGAATGAACACAGATGAGCTGAAACAAACAATCAAAGACTTCACAATGGCTAGCTTCATGATCCGAAACTGCAACTATGACAACTTCATCAAGTTTCAAGATCAAGAACAGTTAAAGAAAGATTTGGGTCACTGTGACACCAAGAAGCTCAACAGGAACAATCTAATTTGTTAGTTGCAAAATCACAACCACAAATTTTTGAACTAAGAGACAGAGGTATGAAGGAGCTGAGACAAATGATGGAGTATGTAATGAGGATAGAGCTCCAGACTAGAGTGGGATTTAGAACCAAAGCCAACAATTCAAGGCTAACTCACATAACAACTCCAGTTGAGCCTACCATAGTTGAAAGTAAAGACATGCACAGAGAAAAGGAAAAGCTCATCAGGGAACCCAGAGAGGTCCTTCCAAGCAAGGTATGGCCTCTTGGTAAAACAGTGAGAGAAGAGTTTGAGAAAAAGTCTACCTTTATTCAGCTCTTCAATCACATCACTAACCTCGTGTCAGTTGAAGACTTACTGATCATTGCATGGAAATATAATGCTGACTGGGATAGTGCGATCATTAAAAGGGCATCTAGGATGATACCATCCTTTCCTATGATTGAACAGGTCATATCAATCCCAGATGACAACCTTCAACAACTGTAGAGCTTGCCAATCATCAACTATCCAATACACCCAAGGGGAAGAGATTTCTCAGGTATGGTTGGTAAGTTGTTATCTATTTTTAAGGATGATGTGCTCAGAGAAGATATAAAGGAAGATGAGGAGCAAAAGAAAAGAAAAGAAAAGCTAAGAAGATCACAGACCAGCTCCACACATAGCATAGAAGCTGAGTTCTTAATCCGAGTTGGGCAAACAAGCAAAAGAGTTGCATAAATAAAAAGATTTGAGGGACACTAGTTCTCACAACCCATTACTCATTAGGGTTATGTTGAAAGAACTAAAGAACTGGTACTTAAAAGGTCCGCAGATGGGAAGGATACAACTAGCATAAGGATATTTGATCCACTAGAAATCAGTCTTTTGCATCCAAGCAACACAGCATATCTATTTGACAAATACTTCTCAAAGCTCAATAATCAGCAGGCACAAAATGATCTATGTCTATGTATGCATGTAACACCCAAAATTTCTAGTCAAATAAAAGAAAAATAATAAGGAAAAAAAGAAAAGGTATCTTGAAAGAAAGTAAAATGAACAAAAGTGGAATGGCGCTTTGTGTAAAAGTACAAAAGTCAAATTATTTTATTATATTATGGATATGGCCGCCCATATAGCCTCCATCCCATCTGCTTTTGTCAACCAAGTTAGAAGGAGAAGAAGAAAAGTAATATTTCCTCCGTTCTAGAGAGAGAAAGAGGCGGTTCTTCAACACGGTAAGCATTTGATGCAAAATTAGCTAAGTTTTGTTTGTGTTTTGACTAAGAAACCGAGAATGTATGCTCTTATGTGTATGTGTGTTCGGGTTTATGTGTTTTAGACACATCTAGGGGTTTGAATTCTTTGGAAAAGTTCAAGTTGGAGAGTTTGAGACTTGAAGGCAGCTAAGGTGAGTTTCTAGACCCCATGTTTTACATGTTTTAAAAGGTTCTCGAGGCTGAAAATGCATGTAAATAGTTTTTGTAAAAATTGTATGTATAACCATATGTTTGAAATGTATGTATGTATATGTGTTATGGTGGTGCATACTAGATTATGGCTTAAAATGGTAGTGTAAGTTTTAGAACATGCTGAGAATATGTTTGGGACTGAAAAATACATTAGAAATTTATAAGTTGGTGTTCATGCGCCCAAACAGGGCCCATGCGCCTAAGTTCTGCCTTAGAAAGACTATAAGTTTGCGACTGAAAAATACATTAGAAATTTATAAGTTGGTGTTCATGCGCCCAAACAGGGCCCATGCACCTAAGTTCTGCCTTAGAAAGATTATAAGTATGGTCATGCGCCCAAATAGGGCCCATGCGCCTGGAAAATAGGTTTAAAAGTCTAAGTAGATGTTGATGCGCCCAAACAGTAGCCCATACGCCTAGAAATGACTTAGAAATTTCTAAGTGTAGGTTCATGCGCCTAAATACTGCCCATGCACCCAAGAGGCTCATGCGCCTAAGTGAGAAATGGTTAAGTATAGGCTCATGCGTCTGCATAGTAGAGAAACACCCAAACAGTCCTCATGCGCCCAAATAGTTCCCATGCGCCCAACACTTGGAAAATTTTTAGAAATTTAGAGGAAGAACAGAATTTTAGGTCTTGACCCTAGTTTGACTTATGGACTGTTTTGGACTATTCTAAGCATGAATATGGGAGGGTTTGTGCATAGATATGTAGGAGGTAATGATGAATGTATTTCATGCATATGTGCATGATGTGTTATCTTTTAATAATTTACAAAACGTATATTTTATATTATAATATACGTCAAGTATTATGTTGTGACTTTACATAGTATGATGTATGTGTGAATGAACGTAAAGTATAACATAACAAAGTGAAAGATAACAAAGATAAAAAGTGAAACATAATAAAAGAAAGAAAAGGCTTGCAAGCAGACTTAAAGGAGGATCACAACTCTTTGTGAGTTGTTAGCTAAACAGTATGTTTTATAACATGCGATTTTGACTAACCGGAGATGGTTCACACACAGGGGGGTCAGTCTAGGTGATTGAACCCATAGCACTAAACGGGATCCTTATCATTCAACCCCGGGCTTTGTGCCAAGATATGATACGACTTTGTGCCAGTTAGAACGGGGATTTATGCCTAGAATGGTGGCTTTGGGCCACGATGGGGGTCAAAGCTTGACAGGATCTAGACTCAGTGAAAGATAATGATAAAGTACGAAACGAACAATAATGATAAAGTACGAAACCAGCGATAAAGATAAAGTACGAAATGAACGAAAGAATAAGGTACGAAACGAAAGAATACGCGTGATAAAGAATGATGGATAATGTATACCTTGTTGTATGTATAATGAATGATCACGTGTGAAAGTAAAGAAAGTATTTTAAGGAAAAAGGGTATTTTCATGTACGAAATGCATGAGGTATTTTTAATACGTAAAAACTAGAACTCACTCAGCAACGCTGACTTTTATGCATTTTCAGTTGGCAGGTAATGGTTGTTAAGGATGGCACGTAGGGAGGCTACTTGGCAGGGCAAGACTGACATCCATTCACGCATATTATTATTGTTGTTTTGTAATGCAATCAAAAATGTTGTCTTTTGTAGTTTAACAATGTTGTATTGCATAACAACAATAATTATTAATAAAAATGGTTTTTGTCAATGACTTCCGTTGTAATGCTTTATAAAATGTATAATATTATGAATGTTTAGTGCTATGAATGACCAACTGCGAGGTCTCCGGGAACGGGGCCTTACAAGTTGGTAGCAGAGCCAATGTATAAGTGAATTGGGAAAATATTTTCAAAAAAAGTAATCTTGAACTAGGAATGGGACTAAAGGAAAGAGATGCCAGCCCGAGTATCTACGTGCCATCAGGTATTTCTTTTTCTCAAAGATGATTGAAGTTATGTGCATGTGTTATTTGATTATATGCTTATAGTAGATTTAGATACTGATATAGTCAGGATAGGAAGTGCTTGGGATGTGAAGAGTAAAGTAAGTGGCTAATCATAACTGGCCACTTTAATTAGGGACATACTATAGTTAACATAAACTGATCTATTCCTGGAATGACCGTTTTAGTGTTTGAATCTTACAGTGATTAGAGAATTGATGGAGGTAGATCATCTAAGGCCTCTAGGGGTGGAGTACAGGGAGGATGCGATGTTGAACCGTATGTTACTAGGAATAAGACCAAGACTGCTGAGAGGGTCGGTGAAGAGCCCGAGATGTATCACTAGGAAGGTGGTGATGAGAGTGCAAACTTAAGGGCCTCGGTGAAGAGGCGGTGGTAGAGGAAGTGCACCATGTCATGTAGATGATACTGCCGTCTGTGGTGACTGAAGTTATTAAGGCGGTAAGAGAGGACGAGACAAAAGAGAGGAGAAGGACCACCGGAAGGGAGGAAAGTGAGCGATCGGAGAATGAGACGATTGTCTTGAGTGAGGAGGAGGAGGAAGAAGCTGTGCAGGAAACTGCATGTGGTTGTAACTATGGGGCATTTCAGAAATGCAAGCCCCTAACAATCGATGGGAATGGCATTGCTGCTGCTGCTCACCGATGGGTGAGGGAGATGGAGGCGGTACTTGATATCAGCGACTGCCGAGAAGACCAGAAGGTGAAGTTTGCTACCCACTCGTTTGTGGACACGGCCTTATACTGGTGGGACAATATTGTCAAGGCCGAGGGTAGTGGATCCATAGGAAGGATGAGGTGGCCAGAGTTAAAGAAGCTGGTGATCGAGGAATTCTGTCCTCACCGGGAACTTAACAAGATAGAGAGGGAGTTCTAATAGCTGGAGGCAGGCACCATGACACACCAGCAATACACCACCAAGTTTAATGAGATGGCAAGGTTGGTGCCGGATCTGGTGACGCCGGTGTCGAGGAAGATTAAAAAGTACATACAGGGGTTTCCAGCTGACGTCCCAGGCATTTGATCGCTACCCGACCGGGTACCTTTTGATCGAGGTGTAGAAGACGGGTGATAGTGATAAGAGCTGGGATAGGAAGAGGTTTGGACGTGGTGGTTTCACTCCAAACAAAAAAATGAGGAGAGTGGATGACCAAAGGGTGGTGCCCTCAAGTTCGGAGATAAAGAAGTATGGTAAATGCGGGAGAGAGTAAGACGGTGAATGTAAGTGGGGTTTGAATGTGTGCTTCAAATGCGGGAAGCCCGGTCATGTGGAAAAGATGTGTGGAGATATATGGTGTTATAACTGTGATGTGGAGGGCCATATGAGTAGGGACTGCAAGAAGCCACAGGCCGAAGGTTCAGGGACGAAGAAGAAGCCAGAGGAAGGAGGAAAGAGGGAAACTGCTAGAGCTTTCATGATGACGCGGGAGGAGGCCGGAGAGGATCCTGATATCGTGTCAGGTATGTTTCTAGTAAACCAAATATGTGCCTCTGTGTTATTTGATTCTGGTGCTAGTAGGAGTTTCATTTCTGCTACTTTCTATACTAAGTTTCCTATTAGTAGTAGAACTATTGAGATGCCTTTTGATGTAGAAACTGCTATTGGCAAGTGCACTAGAATTACTGATACGATAGATGATTGTGTCATAGAACTAGAAAGCCATAGGTTTTCTACAAAATTACATGTGATGCCTGTAGGCGGATTCGATGTAGTACTAGGGATGGATTGGTTAGCAACCTATGAGGTAAACATCATGTGTCGCAAGAAGATGATTCGATTCATTGCACCCGATGGGAGTTCAGTGATGGCTTTGGGTGATCGCATCACTATTGTTCCAAAGGTGATTTCGATGGTGGTGGCGGAAAAGTGCATGGGACATGTTTATAGTGCCTATCTGGCCTGCGTGAAAGATGTGGACATGTTAGTACCACAACTGTCTAATGTGCCGGTTGTGTGTGACTTTCCGGACGTGTTCCTAGAAGACTTTATAGTGCCTATCTGGCCTGCGTGAAAGATGTTGACATGTTAGTACCACAACTGTCTAATGTGCCGGTTGTGTGTGACTTTCCGGACGTGTTCCTAGAAGACTTTATAGTGCCTATCTGGCCTGCGTGAAAGATGTTGACATGTTAGTACCACAACTGTCTAATGTGCCGGTTGTGTGTGACTTTCCGGACGTGTTCCTAGAAGACTTACAAGGCGTGCCACCGGATCGTGAGATTGAGTTTCAGATTGATCTGATACCCGGTGCTCAACCCGTTTCCAAAGCACCGTAACGATTAGCTCCTACCGAGATGAGGGAACTAATGGATCAACTGCGAAGTTGATGGATAAAGGATTCATTCGACTGAGCATCTCTCCTTGGGGTGCTCCGGTATTGTTTATGAAGAAGAAGGACGGTAGTATGTGAATGTGCATTGACTACCGAGAGCTGAATAAGCTAACGGTGAAGAACCGGTATCTAGAACCGATGATTGATGACTTGTTTGACTAGCTCCAAGGTGCCAGTTGGTTCTCGAGGATAGATCTTTGATCTGGTTATCATCAACTGAAGGTGAAGGAGCGGAACGTTCCTAAGACAGCTTTTCTCATGCGTTACGGACATTACGAGTTTCTTGTTATGTCTTTCGGTTTGACTAATGCGGCAGCTGCTTTTATGGATTTGATGAAACGAGTGTGTCACCCTATGTTGGATAAATCGGTGATTGTGTTTATTGATTATATCTTGATTTATTCGAATAGCGAGGGAGAACATGCTGGCCACATACGCGAGGTGTTGGAGACACTTAGAAGAGAAAAGTTGTATGCTAAATTCTCTTAGTGTGCTTTTTGATTACGTGAAGTTCAATTTTTAGGTCATGCCGTTAATGCTGAAGGAATTATGGTAGACCCTGTAAAGGTTGAGGAGGTGATACAATGGAAGTCTCCAAAGACGCCATCCGAGATCCGTAGTTTCTTGGGTTTAGGGGGTTATTACAGGAGGTTCATCCAAGACTTTTCCAAGATAGCCTCACCTTTGACCAAATTGACCTGCAAGGATGTGAAGTTTGAATGGCTTTGGAAACTGGAGGATGCTTTTGAGGAGTTGAAGATGAGATTAACGTTTCCCGAAGGGAGTGAAGACTTAGTGGTATATTCGGATGCTTCTTATTCGGGATTAGGTTGCGTGTTAATTCAACGTAGAAGGGTAATAGCCCACGCATCTGAATAGTTGAAAACGCACGAAGTCAACTATCCAACCCATGATTTGGAGCTAGCGGCTGTGGTCTTCACGTTAAAGATTTGGAGGCACTACATGTACGGCACAAAGTGAAAAATCTAAACGGATCACAAGAGCTTGAAGTATTTCTTCAAACAAAAGGATCTCAACATGAGACAGAGGAGATGGTTAGAGCACATCAAAGATTACGACTATGACATCCATTATCATCTGGGTAAGGCAACGTTGTGGCCGATGCCCTTAGCCGAAAGGAGAGACCAGAGCCGATTCGAGTGAAGGCTTATCAGTTGTTTATGACCGCTGATGTGATGACCAACGTGAAAGGGTTCCAAGATGAGGCGTTGAAAGAAAATCGCCTTAATTTCGAGTGAATGAAGGGTCTAGTTACAAAATTGGGTGAAAGCACTCTCGGTGTTAAAACCTGAAATGGATGGATATGGATCCCCTGTTACGGAGACCTATAGGGGAGAATTATGGATGAAGCTCATAAGACTCGATACTTCATTCATCCAAGCGCTAACAAGATGTATCAAGACATGAAGAAGGTCTACTAGTGGCCAGGTATGAAACGTGACGTGGCGGAGTATGTGAGTAAGTGCCTTGCTTGTTTACAAGCGAAGGCAAAACATCAAAAGCCATACGGGAAGATCCAACCATTGGATATACCTGAGTTGAAGTAGGAGCACATCACCATGGACTTCATAACAAAGCTACCTCATACGACGAGGGGGTGCGATGCCATTTGGGTGATTGTTGATCGACTGACGAAGAGTGCTCACTTCCTACAGATCCGTGAGGCATATTCATTTGAAAGACTGGCGGATTTGTTCATCAAGGAGATAGTAGCTCGTCACGGTGTGCCGGTGTATATCATGTCAGATCGTGACACCCGGTTTACATCTAAGTTTTAGAAGAGATTCCATGATGCGATGGGTAAGAGCCTGCACATTAGCATGGATTATCATCCTCAGACAGATGGTCAGTCTGAGAGGACGATTCAGACGCTCGAGGATATGCTTCGAGCATGCGTGATTGATTTTGGAGGAAGTTAGGATGATCACTTACCGTGACCTAAATTCTCAGACAATAACAGTTATCATGCCAGCATTGGTATGCCACCTTACGAGATGTTATACGGTAGAAGGTGTAGGACACCCGTATGTTAGGGTGATATTGGACAGAAAGAGTTGGGAATCCTTGAGGTGATTGAGGCTACAACTATGAAGTTAGAGAAGATCAAGGCTTTGCTGAAAAGAGGCATAGACCAATCGAATTCAAGGAGGGAGACCTAGTTATGTTGAATGTCTCACCTTGGAAAGGAATCATTCGGTTCCGGAAGAGGAGCAAGCCAAGCCTGAGATACATAGGGCCTTTCCGGATCATCGCACGTGTAGGAGAGGTGGCCTATCGATTAGAATTGCTTGATGAGTTAAGTGGAACTCATCCCACATTCCATATATCTCATCTGAGAAAGTGCTTAGTTGATGAAGATATGATTGTACCACTGGATGATATTGAAGTGGATGAACGGCCCAATTACATAGAGCAACCAGTGGCGATCATTGATCGAAAAGAGAAGAGGCTGAGGAATAAAGTGGTTTCACTAGTGCGTGTGCAGTGGAATCACATAAAGGTTTTAGAGTCTACGTGGGAGACTAAAGAAGAGATGAGACGGCATTACCCACAGTTGTTTGAACAGTGACGAGTTTCGGGGACGAAACTTCTTTAAGGGAGGTAGACTTGTAACAACCGAAATTTCTAGTCAAATAAAAGAAAAATAATAAGAAAAGAAAAGAAAAGGTATCTTGAAAGAAAGTAAAATGAACAAAAGTGGAAGGGGGCTTTGTGTAAAAGAACAAAAGTCAAATTATTTTATTATATTATAGGTATGGCTGCCCATATAGCCTCCATCCCATCTGCTTTTGTCAACCAAGTTAGAAGGAGAAGAAGAAAACTAATATTTCTTCGGTACTAGAGAGAGAAAGAGGCGGTTCTTCAACAAGGTAAGCATTTGATGCAAAATTAGCTCGGTTTTGTTTGTGTTTTGATTAAGAAACCGAGAATATATGTTCTTATGTGTATGTGTGTTTGGGTTTGTGTGTTTTATACACATCTAGGTGTTCGGATTCTTTGGAAAAGTTCAAGTTAGAGAGTTTGGGACTTGAAGGCAGCTAAGGTGAGTTTCTAGACCCTATGTTTTATATGTTTTAAAAGGTTGTCGGGGCTGAAAATGCATGTAAATAGTTTTTGTAAAAATTGTATGTATAACCGTATGTTTGAAATGTATGTATGTTTATGTGTTGTGGTCGTGCATACTAGATTAAGGGTTAAAATGGTAGTGTAAGTTTTAGAACATGCTAAGAATATGTCTGGGACTGAAAAATACATTAGAAATGTATAAGTTGGTGTTCATGCGCCCAAACAAGGCCCATGCGCCTAAGTTCTTGCCTTAGAAAGATTATAAGTATGGTCATGCGCCTAAATAGGGCCCATGCGCCTGAAAAATAGGCTTAAAACACTAAGTAGATGTTGATGCACCCAAACTGTGGCCCATACGCCTAGAAATGATTTAGAAATTTTTAAGTGTAGGTTCATGCGCCTAAATAGAGCCCATGCAACCAAGAGGCTCATACGCTAAAGTGAGAAATGCTTAAGTATAGGGTCATGCGCCTGCATAGTGGAGAAATGCCCAAACAGTCCTCATGCACCTAAATCGTTCCCATGTGCCTAACGCTTAGAAAATTTTCTAAAATTTTGAGGAAGAGTGGAGTTTTAGGGCTTGACCCTAGTTTGACTTATGGATTGTTTAGGACTATTCTAAGCATGAATATGGGAGGGTTTGTGCATAGATATGTAAGAGGTAATGATGAATGTATTTCATGCATATTTCCATGATGTGTTATCTTTTAATAATTTACAAAACGTATATTTTGTATTATAATATACGTCAAGTATTATGTTGTGACTTTACATAGTATGATGTATGTGTGAATGAATGCAAAGTATAACATAACAAAGTGAAAGATAACAAAGATGAAAAGTGAAACATAATGAAAGATAGAAAAGGCTTGTAAGCAGACTTAATAGAGGATCACAACTCCTTGTGAGTTGTTAGCTCAACTGTGTGTTTTATAACGTATGATCTTGACTAATCCAAGAGGGTAACACAAAGGGGGATCAGTCAAGGTGATTGAACCCATAGTACAAAACATGATCCTTGTCATTCGACCCCGAGCTTTGTGCCAAGATATGATACGGATTTGTGCCAGTTAGAACGGGGCTTTCTGCTTAGAATGGTGGCTTCAGGCCACAATGGGGGGAAAGCTTGATAGGATCTAGACTCAGTAAAAGATAATGATAAAGTACGAAACGAACGATAATGATAAAGTAAGAAACGAACAATAAAGATAAAGTACGAAATGAACGAAAGAATAAGGTACGAAAGGAATGAATACATGTGATAAAGAATGATGGACAAGGTTATACTTTGTTGTATGCGTAATGAATGATCACGTGTGAAACTAAAGAAAGTATTTTACATAAAAAGGTTATTTTCACATACGAAATGTATGAAGTATTTTTAATACGTAAAAACTAGAACTCACTCAGCAACGCTAACTTTTTTGCATTTTCAGTTGACAGGTAATGGTTGCTGAGGATGGCATGCAGGGAGGCTACTTGGTAGGGCAAGACTGGCATCCATTCATGCATATTATTATTGTTGTTTCGTAATGCAAGCAAAAATGTTGTCTTTTGTAGTTAACGATGTTGTATTGCATAACAACAGTAATTATTAATAAAATGAATGGTTTTTGTCAATGATTTCTGCTATAATGTTTTATAAAATGTATAATATTATGAATGTTTAGTGCTATGAATGACTAACTTTGAGGTCTCTGGGAACGGGGCCTTACAGTGCATATGAATCAAGTAATAAACAAGCTGAATATCGGTGAACAATAAAAGAATAAAATTTGAGGCTGGCCAGTTCATGGGTTGTAAATTCCTATCTATTACTGAGCTAAGGATTTTTGAAGCGGATGAATTGGAAGTGGTTAAGAACAATTGTGTTATTGCAACCCTGACCACTAAAGAAGACATTCTGGGAATCAAGTTTGACACTCTGAATAAGATGAGCAGAATGGAGATGAAGTACAAGTATGATGATCAAAAGGATGTTGTATCATATTTCAATAAGAAGATGGTGACTGGAGTAAAGGAGCTACAAAGCCTAAGGCAATGATTAGGAGAAGCTAAACCTAAGGGGGAGTATTGTTAGGTCTAGAAATCTTTATAGGTGTAGTTTCTTGAATTAATCATTGTAATATTTGTTGTAACCTCTCAACATTATGTATACAATATCTGTATATAGGTTAACCCATATGTTATGTGTTTCTTTGTATGTATGTTATGGGGAAAATCATTGACTGACTATTGAAACATCTACGGAAGAATAAAATGTTCCTGCATAGATCATCAAACAAATCAAGGACTGTGAAATTCCTATTGAAGGCTTACAAGATCATTATTCAAGTTCATGCAACTCCCAAGGAACTAACTTGCTGCGGATGAACAATTAAAACAACTACGGTAGACAAGTGTCACTGTGGAACAGTAAAACTGCTGCGGAAGAAAAATATTCCTACGAAAGAACAATATTCCTGCGGAAGAACAATATTCCTGTGAAAGAACAATATTCCTACGGAAGAACAATATTCCTGCGGAAGATCAACTTGATATATTTCACCAAAATATATCAAGTAAACAAAAGTCAACCCTAAAGGGTAAAAGTCAATATCTACGGATGACTTATACTTTAGTTAAAGAATGTCGCATGATCATATTCTATGAATAACAACCTTACCTCAATAAGGAAGTTAAAGTTTCCAAGTCAGTAAACCCTAAGCCTATAAATACAAGGCTTAGGTATATAATGAAGGGAACTCGATTGCCGTCAAACCCTAGCTACCGTAATCGTATTCACAGCAATACATAAGCATCAACAAAGCATTAGAACCTTAGCAATAGTGTTAGCAAAGCAAATCTTTCATTCATCATTGTAAACATTCATCGATACTTAATGAAAAACTTTTGTTAATGTTTATAATTGTTCTTGCAGTATTAGTCAATTGTTATTCATTAGTTTAAATGTTGAATTTGTTTTTGATATTGATATATTTGTTTAGTATTACGTATTCAATTGATCAAGCAACAAAACCTTGATAATTCCACGATCATTATTTTGTTAATAACTAAACTGATAATTCCCTGAACGATCCATGGATTCACATTTCCTCCTCCTCAAGCTCTTCAGCTGTCATTTTCCTCTTTCCTTTATGGTCAGAGGAAGCTGAAGCTTTTGGAGACTCTGGGTTGGAGGATTCAGGTTGGCTGAGTGGAGTTTGAGCTGGTGGCATAGTGGAGATGGTGGTGGACAGGTTTACTATTACTTCCACAGCCTTAATATCATCTTGGGAAGATGTTTCCTTAGCTTCGGAAGTAGCCTTAATGGCTTCAGAAGTAGATGGTAAACCAGCTTCGGAAGTTTGAACTTCCTCTTCGGAAGTAACCTCCAAAGCTTCGGAAGCAACTACACTTCCTTTCCCTTCCAAGTCAGATGTTGGGCTATCAGTTTGTGCTTTCCCCTCAAAGTGAATCTCAAGTTCCACACTCCCCTTAGGTTGACCAACATCTTACTCAGAGGTAGGAGGTGCAATTAGCCTTTGAAGCTCCTCAGCTCCAAAATAGGCTAGAGTGACATCTGGTAAGGGATATTCAAATAAGGATCTTATCAGAAATTGGTTCAAGAAATTTAGGAAGTTAATGAGAATCCTAGAGTCTATTTGAATTGAAGAAGGAGGGGGGAAATATGGGTGCTGTGATATGTAGGTGTGAAGAAGTGACTCCAAAAGGAGAGGTAGTGGCAAGGATTGGCTCTATGGGAGTTGATGTCTGTTCCAAAAAGTGAACAGACATCTCCTCCTGAGTTGACAACTGCTCCAAAGAGTGAGCAGATGTTTCCTTATCAGTTCTTTGTCCCTGTAAACTCTCCTCCTTTTTGGTATCATCATCTTGAGAGTTAGATTAGCTAGAGGAAGAGCTTGTAGAGACCTGAGTGTGTACATGCCTAACAGATCTCTCTATCTGTGTCTCAGCTAGTTGTGCCTTGAGAGTGTTAATCTCAAGTTGCTGAGTGGCAGATCTACTTTCTAAAATCTTAACCTTGGATTCAAGGTTTGAGATTTTAGAGAGTAGATACTCAACGGTGTGCTGCAGACTACCATCATCCTCTTGTGAGGAATCATGGGGAGATGGGATAACATACCGAGTATGTTCCTCCACACCACTTGATGTGGTTTCTTAGCACCCAGGGTTCCTCTGGAAGTCAATGTCTCATTAGAAAACACTGAGATGCGAAGTTGTCATGGATAAAGGCTGACTTATGTTACCACTACCTTGAGAGGCTAATAAAGCACTCTCAGTAGTGGCAGCTTTATCCACATGAGTCCCCTCCATATCTATGGGACTTAGCTCAGTACTGGCTCCCTGATAGGGGCTGAATATTAGAGGCTCCAAAGGGCTTTGTTGATCTTGAGAGTGGTGAGATGGATTAACTTCACTGCCCATATGGAGTATGATATCCTAATCAGAACAGGTAAGAAGGCAAGAAAGGATGTAGCTTGTATATCTGTTGACCCGGGACCTTGGTCAGTATCTAAGGACTCCCTTGCATAAGCAATGGATTCAATAATGTGGCTGTCCCTTTTTGGCTGCTCAGGGGAGTGTTGAGACTCACCCTGAGGGCTTGAGGTTAGGGTTGTGGGCTCGTCTAGTTGAGACTGAGCAGACTCAACCATGACTTTGTGGTCTATGGTGGAGGATGGTAGGACCTCTGACGGAGTGGCAACCCACGTTTCACTCTAGTCTTTGGATTAAAAAGAGGGAGGGAAACACCTGAAAATTTGATCAAAAGAAAAGAAAACAGAAAGTATATAGAAGGAAAAGAAAGGGAATAAAGTGGAAGGGGGTAAAGTGTAAATCGTACAAAAAGTCAAATATCATAATATTTATGGAGAATGGCCACCCTTAATCACCTTTTCCATCGGCTTTTATCGAACCAAAAAGAAGAAGAAAGAAAAACAGGGTTTTATCTCGGTTCCTAGAAGAAGACGAAGAAGAAGAAAAAGTTTTCGAGTTTAGGTAAGTAATTCATGCTTAATTGACTCGGTTTTAGTTATGTTTTCGACTAAGAAACCGAGTATGCATGTTCTTATGTGTTTTATGTGTTCGGGTTTGTATGTTTTGACATGCTTAGGTGTTTGAATTCATGTACAAGGAAGTTTGGGGAAGTTTGGCTTGTTTTCTACAAAAGGTGAGTTTCTAGACCCCGTATTTTACTTGTTTTTAAAGATTTTGAGGCAGAAAATGCATGTAAAACATTTTCAAAGCTTTTGTATGCATGACCGTATGTATATATGCGTGTATGTTGGTATTTTTATCGTTGTTTGTGTTGTTCTAAGGCTTAGAATGGTAGTAAGAAGCTTAGAACACGTTAAGATGAGATTTGGGACTGAAAAGTATGTTAGAAACATATAAGTAGGAGGTCATGTGCACAAATAGTGCCCATGCGCCTGATATTTTTGCCTTAGAATATGTCAAGTATGGTCATGTGCCCAAATAGGGCTCATGCGCCTGAAAATTTGACTTAGAAAGTCTAAGTATGTGATGACGCGCCCAAATAGTACCCATCCACCCAAGATGCTCATGCGCCTAAGTGTTAAAACGCCTAAGTGAGGCTCATGCGCCTGCATAGTGGAGAAACACCAAAATAATGCCCATGCACCCAAACACTTAGAAAATTTTCTGAATTTTAGAAAATTAGAATTTTAGGGTTTGACCGTAGTTTGACTTATGGACTGTTTTGGCCTATCTTAAGCATGAATATATGATGGTCTATGGTTAGAATAAGTATGATCATATGATTAATGTATGATATGCATATGTGTATGATGTGTTATCTTTTATTGTTTTTCAAAACATATATATATATATATATATATATATATAT
>BJCO01372517.1:0-11045 GCA_018326465.1 Flaveria floridana | reverse complement strand
AAGGAAAAAAATGAACAAGCATACATCATAGAAGCAGCAAGATTCCCTTAAAAAGGGCAGAAGCGGGCTACATACACAACAAGCCCCGCAAGACGCAATCAGAAAGTCCCTTCCTAGATGCAGAACCCATTAAAAGTCCTTAATTTTAATTCTACGCCCCCACTCACTCCTATCCTCGATCATGTGCTCGGAGAGGTGCAAGTGTACCATATCTTTCCTAATTATCTCTTCCCAAGTCAACCTAGGTCTTCCTCTACACCTCCTACCCTCTAGGATGATGTTCTCGACTGCTCTAACCGGTGCAGTCATTGGTCTTCTCTTGACATGCCCAAACCATCTTAATCTTCCCTCTCGACTGCTCTAATGTATATGTAACTTGTTATCATATATTTAAGTTAGTTTAAATTAGTTGATTTGGTATATTTTTAGTGCTAAATTGGGTGTTATTTTAGCAGATTCTTGCTATTGTTTTTGTAGTTTTTAATAAATCAAGTGTTAAATTAAGATTTTTTTTATTGTAGTTGCTATTACATTTAGTGTTATTTACATATATTAAATTATGTTAATTATACAAATCTCGATCCGATGCATATAAATCATACATTTTTATTTTTATGTATTTGATTTTTTAATTAAATTTATGTGTAAGTTATTTTTTTAGTTAATAAAATTTATGAATGAAAACATAATGATCTCATTTTACTAATATACCCCTAATGTTTTAATTACATTAAATGATTTAATATATTGACTTACAATATTACCCTTTTTAATTTCAACCATAGATTAGTATGATCAATGGCTAAGAAAAGTTCTGTGAGTTCTCATTTTAATAGAAGTCCTATAAAGAACCCTATATATATATATATATATATATAACATGATATAATAAAAAATATAAGTAGGATATACCAATATGAAATAGTAACTTAAACTATACATAATTATAATTGTTCCGAAAACCGGACCGGTCCGGCCAATTGGACCAGGAACCGGACTCCAATCCGTCCGTTTGTTGCTTAAAACCGCATTGACGTTGAACCGGTGGTCGGGCCGGTTGAACCGAGAGTCAGACCGTTTGAACCAGCTTTTTATATATATTTTTAATTTTTCTGTATTTTTAAATATATTTATTAAAATAATTATAATTCTGTTTGGTTCTCATATCCGGTTCGAGTAGCGGTCCGGTTCTAATAACATTGATAACTAATAAGAAAACTAATAAAACAATAACAATTTTAGTACATACCATACTTCTCATAATTTCTTGCTTCATCTTCTCCGTACTTTTACGGTCATGTCCAGTCAAGTGATTTATATTGGTCGAAATAGTCTTGAATCGTCGTGTTTCCAACTCTAGTTTTGTCGATTGGATTTCATTAAACCGTTGCATCCTCTTGGGTATTGTATCCAAATATTTTTTTGTAGTTGGGCTCTTTAAAGGAAGATTTAGTCTATTTTTCTTTATTATTCTTCATAGACGGGTGATTTGGTTCTTCTTTGGCTTCAACCTCATCGTCTATGTTGTTGAGGTTTACTTGAGAATAATCAGTCAAAGGAGATTGAACAGTGTAATTGTTTGAGGATCACGTCTTTGTACCTTTAATGTTAATGATTATCCCATCAAGGGGACGTTCAACAACTTGCCATTGTGTTTCATAATATCTCAATATTCCATCTCTGTCGTAAAATTCCTCACATGTTTTGTTAAAACATCCATGTCGATTGCCGTCATGTATGTTATTCTTGTTATTCGATATATCCTGCTAAAATTTACAACTTTCAAGTGAATGTCCCTCCATTTGAGGATATCATGGCAGGGGTACGGTCCTCTCCCAACTAGGTGTATTATGAAAATTTTCACGAACTCATTTTCAAAAATCGCTTAATGTTCAGTTGGCTCCTATAATAGAAAATTAAGTTTTACTAATAAACAATATTAGTAACAATAAATAATTAGTAACGGTAAATAATTTACCAAATATTTGAGCCAATGTTATGTATTCATCTAGAGTCAACTTCTCACATCGGGTTCGTATGGTCCCTTAGGTTGTAGGTTTCTATCTATGTGATCTTTTTATGGTTTTAGTTGTGTTTCATGAATGATGTAATGTCATGTTGTCAGGCAACCTCACACTTGGATTTAAACATCCGAAACATAATTCTTAAACTTTAAACAACAATAAACATAGCAGCAGAAATTTAATTCTCATCACATAAGTCATTAATTGACACTATTACAAATTAACCATTTTTCAAACTTTCAAATCAGCATTATGCTAGTCTTGAATTCGGTTAGGTAACTTCAACATCCTGCCAAACTTTCACTCTTTACTCAATCACTTTAATACCCGTTAAGCTAATATGCATACAAAAGTCAGTGTTATTAAGTCAGTTAGGTAACTTCAACATCCTGCCAAACTTTCACTCTTTACTCAATCACTTTAATATCCGTTAAGCTAATATGCATACAAAAGTCAGTGTTATTAAGTGAATTATAGTTTAAAACTAGAAAACACTTTGACATATTAGTAAATATTAAGTCTATAACTTTAACACGACTTAATCATTAATTCTATAATGGTACTTAAATTTATGAATCTTTCAACACTTTACAACAGCATTCGTACTTTAGCATGTCACACCCTAACCTTAACGACAGAAACGTTGAGATTTGAGGGTTACGATTATTCAATGCCACACAACGCTATTTCAAAGTGTAAATAAGATTAAATCATAAAGTTCAAATTGTAACATTCAATTACAAGTATCAAAACAATCAAATAAGTATAAGTCTAAACATAAGATTCCAAGTCCAAAAGTTCTCATTTATTTAATCTAGGTCCATCCCTAGATGATTTCAACACTTCAAAGATCAGTCAAACAAGCTGGGACATTTCCTGAAACATGTTAGAAATTGAGGTCAACATATGCTATGTTGGTGAGTTCCCATAAATATATACATACATAAATAAGACTTTAAGTATAGTAATCCAAATCATAGTTATGAGACATGCAGAATATATTGATAGAACTACGATACAATCAAACATTGACAAAGATATGTGCACAATAAGTATACTATTAGCTAAGTGTACTTGGCTCCCGTGATGAACAAGAATACCTTATTAGGAGCCGGCAATAACCTCGGCTTTAGCACCAAGTAGGCTTGTCAGGCTCATAGATCTATGACATCACTAGGCTAGCAATAGTTAATGATTTTCATATAAGAGAGCCTATCATATAATATTCACATAAGTCTCAAGTAACCATGATAAAAACATGAAAATTAAATTGCATGTGCTTTACAAGTATTTAAACAATTTTACAGGTGTACTATTATAAGTTTAACATATTTCATCCTAAAATGTGTGAAATAAGGTAAAAAAAGGGAATATGAGAAACTTACATGATAATAAAATGTGCTCTAAATAAGGATACAGGAATAGGCACCAACGGTTTTCCTTACGGTTAACCTAAAAATGACGTCTTAACTTAGAATAACAATGATTTAAAGACTGAAAAATAGTCATCAACTAGGGTTCTTACAAGAATTTGGAATCTAACAAACTAGATTTTAAAATATTATGATTGATTTATAACTTGAAAATAAATGAATTTAAGAATAATAAAAGAATATTAAATTAAGAAAAGATTATATAAAGTTGAAATATTAAAGGTGTGAAAGTAAATAAATTCTCATTAACTTCTAATTATCTTGATCAAAATGATTTAATTGAATAATTAATTATTTATTTAAATGATTTGTAAAAACAATAATTTAAAATGGTTTGAAATGATTTATAAAATTTATAATGGATAAAAGAATTATAAAGTTAACTAGTTAGTAACCTACCCGCGCTTCGCGGCGGGGATAAAACTGTTGCGACACTTCACAATGGTATAAATCCAGATTAGTAGGCTCAAAAAATATTTTGTCTGAAAATCCTAAAAGGATAGCGAACAAATTGTGATGCAGAGGGACAACAAAGGTGGTCGTATCATCACCATCGCCACCACTGATGCTAGCTTCACCTCAACCTAAACGGGAGGCCAAGCGACAACTAATGTTAAACCATCTCCACCGTCACAAACCACGCTAGAACCGCAATGACTCTCCAAGTTTCTCTTATCGGGTAGCCACCACCGATGATGGTGGCTGTGTTACAAGACCGGATGACACAACACACGAGGTCAGCCTTGCCAACTGTTTCTACCCGTCATCCTCTCCCACAAACACATTTCTCTCTCTAAAAGAAGATGATGCTATGCTTATTTAAACTCTAAAGTACAAAACAATATTTTTAAAGTGTTGTGGCCAAAATTAAATAACTCAAAAATTTCCTATTCATTCATATTGCTTTATTAATATTATGTGATAATACAGGAAAAAGAGTATAAGAATTTGTTTTGATAAAAATATATGCAAATAATTAATTTTAATAACTAATTATTAAATATATTAGACAAAATAATTAATTTTAAACAATTAATTATTAATGTAGAAGTCAAAATAATTAACTAAATATTTATCTATTTGAAAGATTATAAAATATTAATTAAAAATAATAATGTAAATTAATTTTGAGGTGATTTATAAAATATTAAAACTTGTAATAAGTTTTATAAATATTTTACACTTTCAAAATCATTAAAATTGTCCAAAATATAATTTTATAATTATTGAATTATTTTCAAGATATTAAATAAATAAATCTGAAAATGTTTTATCAATTAAAATAATAATTATTGAAATATAATATTATTTTATAATTTTTTTGGAATTTTAAAAAAATAATATAAAGCTTTAAAAATTAATGAGGGTGCCCAGGTTCGAACCCCGGACCCAAGTATGCATGCATAGTGTGTTATACAGTAGGCTAGGGTGCCTATGCCTGCTAAAACTCCATTTTTAATTCATATAAACCTTAAAAGCAAAATTCTCAATTTCTATACGAACCCTAATTCGATTTGGATCAAATTGACCATCAATTCGATAATGTTAACGATTATAACCATAGGGCTTTTGTTCCCAATGATAAAACGAATGCATACATGTATTCGATTTACCTGATTTTGATTTGGATTGACGAAAACAGGAGGATGAATAGGTCGACAGTGTCTCGATGAGGAAATCGATGTGTGCGTGTGTTTTTATCAAATTGAAGTTTCAGAGAGCATCAAAGGGTTTCGTTGATGGTTGTGCCTCGTTTATATAAGTTCAATTTCATAGGTTTCGACCCCCACGATGTCGACATATTCAACCGAGAGTTTATGATGCGGTTCATGTACAATTAATCGATTTTACTTCTGAGATTGATTGATTTTGATTACGAATTGATTAGATGAACGTTTCCACGCTTTTAATTATCGTTTGGGTTGATTACTGTGGAGAACGGATCGATTTTGAATGAGGTGTTCGGTTTTAAGTTCAATGATTAACAAAACCGTAGTTAAAGTGCAATTAACGTGTAAGCTCGAGTTCGAAACGGTTCCACGAATGATTTGAAGCGTTTTGGGGTTTAAACCGTGTGTGAAAGGTGTGATTTCGGGGTCGCTGGAGCTGCGCCGGCTTCGTCGGCTGGCGACCGGATTTACGGGGAGAGAGAAAGAGAGAGGGGAGGTTTAAGTTTTAAGAAATTACACTTTTGGTCCCTGTGGATTCTAACTTAACATTTCATGTACAAAGCTTTTAATTAAAGTTTTATAAATTACAACTTTTACCCCAAATTTATAAAGACTCTTATTTTTTAATAAATCAATCCATTTTTAAAAATCTTTATATTTTATAAATCTATTGAAAACTTGAAATTTAACTATTTAATTTAACTTAATAATTAAAGCTCGTAATGGACATTAAATCTTTATAAATTTATAAAAGTTTAGTTTATAAATTATAAAGTTATTTTAAATTGTTATTGATTGAATAATTAGCATAATAATTGTATTTGAAACACCTACAGAAATGATTTAATTAATAAATTTGATTTTCATGATTGACTTAAATGAGTTCGGGTTCAGATTTTTTTCAAAATGGGTCAAATGTCACATTAGCACTTGAACTCTCATTTACTCTATCTTTATCTTTATCCTTTATCTTTGAGCTTGTATAAGTATAAAGCTCCTTTAGCAGGTGAGCATATCCAAGTATAACCCTTATTAGGGTTTACTTGCACTTGACAAGCCCCTTATCATCATGAGTGTACATAACACAACTCCTGTTAGGGTGAGTGAGTAGTCGGCAAGACCTTATTGGTTTGAATGTGAATGATACAACTCTTTTATTAGGTGAGACTTTACAAGGTAAGTCTCCTTTAGCGGGTGAGAATGCAATCTGGCTTGCAAGACTTTTAACTTTAGCTTTCACTAGTAACTTTAAGAATATAGGCCCATTTATCTTCACTAATTACGGTTATCTTTCTTTATCTTTCTTTGGCACTTTATCATAACAATAACTATACTTTATCACTTTATCACACTTTAACACATGATCATACCTAAGCACATCTTCATACTTTAGTATATTTTCATTCTATCATAGAATACACATATGTAAGTCACATCATTCACTATAATAATATATCACATTGGCAACTACCCTTGAAATATTCCAAGTATAAGGCAATATAGACGAATCATATTAATACGGATTGATAAGGTCAATGCAAATGAATAACATATGCAAGTTGACTAAGTATAAGTAATGTGGATGGTGATGCGGACAACAGTAGTACGGGTGATGCAGATTAACTGAATGATACAGGTAACAATATTATTAGCGATGTGGGTAACAACAAAATGGCCGATGCGGGTAAAAACAATACGGGTGATGCGGGTGAAAATAATATGGGCGATGCGCGTAACAACAATATGGGCGATATGGGTAACAACAATATGGGCGATGCGGGTAACAACAATATGGGTGATGCGGGTAATAGTAACAACAGTATGGGTGATGCGGGTAATAGTAACAACTTAGGCAATGTTGCTAAACTATATACGCATCCGTATCAGAGCCTATTTAGTAAAATCTAAGTAGTCAATGCGGATGTCCAAGGTCAATGCATATGCTATACTTTACTCATCTACATCGGAGCATACTTAATATTATATCCAAGTACCTAATGCATACACTATCACTCATCCATATTAGAATACATAGAATATTCAAAGTGGTTGATACGGATGACCAATTCCAATGTGAGTACAAAGGGTTCTCATATCGGCCTATACTTGAACAACTTCTTTTATTCATATATACGACAAAAACCCCATTATAGAGTTCATATAGACTCGGCTGTTCATCATATCAACTTTATAAAATATATAAAAATATTAACTTTACATCATAAATCCTTTAAAGTTCAACAAAACGATTATAATATGCATACCATCCCTAAAATTACGTAAACATATTAGGGATCTAGAACTCACATTTGTTGCGTAGAACTCGATGAAATCTTAAACCGAGAAAAAATGACTGAGACCTACATGTTCACATGTAAACGTGTCAACTTTATCTATCACATTGGTGAATAATCACCCAACAAACATAGATCTATCTTAGATCTATCAAAGCATACGTAAAAATCATTACCCTTGCTTTGATATTGACTTTCTCTCTCTAAAATAACGCCTTTTTCTCTCTAGCCCTCTTTGGAAACCTTAGGAGATTAAAAAGAGAGTGCTTGGAATCTCCTTTCTATTTATAAGAGGTTTTAGGGTATCAAACTTTCATTAATGCACATTTAGTCCATAATATCTTTAAAATTTGTTACCGTCTCTATTTATTTCTTTTAATTGGGGGTTTACCCAAAATTTAGGATGTTATAAACAAACTCCGAATCAGGTTGTGTTTTGGGTTCAAACTCGGGTGATGGTAGATTTATTGTAGGTGCTCTGAGGTTGAGAACATTCATAAAAGCTTATCATATCATATACACAACATCCATATAACGACCTCAACATCACATGTATATACATAACATCCATATAATTACCATATCAGCATATACATATACATATAAGGATCATCATATCATATACACATGGTAAATGTAGTGTTCCTAAAAGAAGAAAATGAAAAAAAATAACTCATAGCTAATAAAATAAAATTGTTAGAAATAAGAGTTAGGCAAAAAAAATCAAAAAAGAAAATCAATTTAATTTCATTATATAAAAATAAATTCACAAAAAGCAATCAACATATGCTAAGGGGGAAGATAGCGACCGGAAAATTGGTATGAGCGACCAGAGAAAGCAAATTCCAGTGGAGATCCAGCGGTGTATAGTAAAATTTTATGTCTCCAATTTGCCAGATCGCTGTAGTGGCAATGAGTTGGCTGCATATGTTCGAGTTTTTGGTACTATTTTTGATATTTACATAGCGAAGAAAAGAGATAAAGGAGGGAATAGATTCGGTTTTGTGTCATTTTTGGACGTTAAGGATAAGGGAGAGATGGTTAGGAGTATGTCTAACATTCGGATGGGAGAGTTAAAACTCTTTATTAAAGTGGCAAGATTCGTGCTTGAAGAGCGAGAGATTAGAGTTCGGGCTCTGGAGTCGAAAATGGATCAGAGACAGCCTCCTCTGCAGTGTGATGGAGGGAGTAAGGAGACTTATGTTCGAAAAGGTAATGCATCATTCAAAGATGCTCTGATGGGGGAAGATAGTTTTGAGGATGTCAGATCGAAATCGGTGGTCATTGATGACAAAGTGTAGGCGTATGGAGGTTTGCATGGAAATACTTTGTTGCTTTGAATGAGATCTTTTGAGGCTCTTCGCAATATTAGATCTATCTTGAAACACATGGGTGTGACAACTCGAGTTTTCAGGTTATACATCGTTAACCCAACGTTTCGTTATTCGGTTAGTTTCTATTACCTTAATTAAATCCTATAATCGATTAGCTTATTAATTAAAATAAGTTAACCTTTGGAGTGATTTTAAGCTTATCTAACTTTACTAAAAAAACTAATAAAATAATCAATTATTATGGATTATTAACCTTAGATGAGGGACTAATGTTGCCAAACTTGCAAAACTATCTTTTTATTAATTAACCTAAGACCCACTCATGTTTTCATCCTCAACCTCCTCCAAACCGTAACCCTAAGACTGCCGCTTGCTTTCATCTTCGAGCATACACATTCTGTCGCCTCCCTTCTCCCTGTGTGTGTCTCTTCGGCAATCTATACGCCTCCGGAGACCGCGAGAATTGACCGTTGCAGCCAGTACAGTGAGTTCTTTTCGTTCATCTCTAACATCATGATTCGGTCTCGGTATGGTTATCGTATTCGGTCCATTGGTAGTCGAGAACGTATATACGCAGGTTCATGATAGCGTGTGGTTGTGTGTTTATGTATGCGTACGTATGTGTGTGAAGCCATGTGTATATACATGCATGTTTCTGCGTATGTACGTATATATATATATTCTACGATTGTCGCTTGGTGTTTGGGTTGCTTAAGGGTTCGGGAGGACCGAGATGATGATGTGTGAAACTATGTGAATGTATGTGTTTGATGTTGTATATGTGTGTATGTAGGTTGCGTATATATGTATAAGTGTGTATGTCTTCTGCCATGGATGAATACAAACCTCTTGTATGCGTGTGTTGTATTATCAAAATGAATATCTGCCATGGATGAATACAAACCTCTTGTATGTGTGTGTTGTATTATCAAAATGAATGTGCGTGCGATCTGCGAGTATGTATGTGCATATAAACACGTTGCGAGAGTAATGGCTATGCGTGTGTTCTTGGGTGTGTTTCACAGAAGCGTTCATGGTAGTGTTTTAGCGTGTTCGTGCGTATGTTTGGATGCTGTGGGTTTTGGTTGGAGTGTATATAATCGTGTATGTGGGATGGGAATTATACGATTGCATGTCTTTGTGTGGGTATGGATGTATATATATATGCCATGTGAATATAATTCTGCATATGTATATATGTATATCTTTAGCATATGTATGTAAACCTGGTGTCTAGTGTGTATAACTTCAACATATGCATGTGTAAAATTTGGTGTGGTACATATGCATGAAATTATATGAATAGGTATGTATATATATATATATATATATATATATACATGAGTGTATGGTGTTATTACATGAACTATTATTAATATATATATATAAAGATGTATGTAGCATGAATTCTGTAGACGGTATACATGTATGTGTGTGTTGTTGGTGTGTTGGTTAAACATGTATGAATGAATATATATATGTAATGGTTAGTGCTCTATTATGGATATTATGCATTAATGGATGGGTGTAACGTATTATGCATAATATATATATTATTTAGGGTGAATATTAAACTTTATGTAACGTGTTCTACCTAGAAAATGGGTGAATAAGTATGGGTGTATAGTGTTTGTTCAATTGAGATTATTTGGGATGGTATACGTAACTATGAATCTAATTCATAAGCCTACTATTAATATGCATGTACGTACTTGGATGTTGTCGATAGTGAATGTTTGGATGCTTAATATATTAATCTATGAGTAACAAATGTATGGTCTTGGTGTGTGATTTCATGGTATATATGAATATTATATATATAAGATAATATATAGCTAATATTTACGTATTGTGTATATAGAATATATATACTATGAAGTGTGTATATAGTATATATTATGTGATGTGAGGGGGGGTGCTGATAACTTGTATTATGACCGACGCCGTAACCGAGTCATGAACGTTAAACCGAACATTTCTTATGTTTATAATTAATAATTAATATTAATTATATTTTAACTGAAACTCAGGTTAATCGGAAAACCTTAAAGTTTGTGCTTTCGTTCACTCGCTGCTGTACATTCAAGGAGAGTATTCACGGCCCCTATTTTACTTTCTTTCCTTTTTGGGGGAGAAAACATGCAAACATATTTACAAAATGGTTTTGGTATTATTGTTTATCGCCTGTTACGTTAGTGCAAACATATTTAAAAGTCCTTACATTCTCGAACCGTTAGTAATGTGTAGCGAGGTAATTCTGAGTAGTACTACTGGGTTTGACAAACCCCAC
>BJCO01372516.1:0-12519 GCA_018326465.1 Flaveria floridana | reverse complement strand
GCCCACGATCGAGGGGAGAAGCCGGCGGGGAGAAGCCGGCGACAAGAAGCAGCGAGGAAACGACAAGAAGAGGCGACAGTAGAGAGCCGGGAAGTCGCCGGCGAGGGGGAGAGGCGGCGAGGGGGAGAGGCCGGCGAGGGGGAGATGCCGGCGGCGAAGAAACGACTGAATATAATGTACAGGCTAGGCACCGGCGATCGATCGATGCGCGCGTAGGTGGAATTTGGTGGAGGGAAGACTGAATGTCGCGCGCAGGAGGAAGATATTGGGGGAAAAGACCATTAGCGGGTCGCCGCTATTGCTAAAAGGTACGGAAAATCCTAGCCGTCAGATTTCCATTTAATCAACGACTACAATTTAACTGAATAGGAAAGTAATGGATCTCGGACCATTAGCGGCGACAGCTCCTTTGTCGCCGCTAAAGGGGTCGCCGGTATTAACCTCCTTTCTTGTAGTGTTTCGGCCCAAAAACGGCTTATTTTAGAAGTTATTTCAATTTTTGTCTTATTTTTACATTTTGTTGAATTTTGCATTTGGCCCAGTTTTTAGCTCTTTTATGTTTTGTGGCCCATTCGAATTTGGTTTTGTTACTTTATATGTTTGTAAGAGTTGGGAGAAAGATTATTGAAGTTTATGAAAAAATCTGTTTTTTTCTCTCTATCACAGTGTGTGTTAGTGTAAACCCTGATTATCGGTATTTTTTGTGAATCAACGATAGTTAGAAGAATTGTTCCTGTTATTCTTGTTGAATCAACATGCTCAATTATCTATCTCTCTGTTTCCGACTACATCACTGAGCCTCTTGATTTAATCTCTATAGGTCTTAGGTTAATTCAAGGAGGCATCATGGCTTTATTCTAAGCATGGTAAATTAATTGCAAGGCTTGCTGATTCTTTTTTAATAGAGAGCACTGCAAGTCTTCTTGTTTATATTCTTTGGCACGTGTATTATTATCCGATATTCAATTATTTTGTCTGTGCATAGATGTGCTACGTATTTGTCTGTTTTTTAATTAGATTGTGTCATATGTTCTTTTTGTTAAATTGTCTATGATTGTTTAAAAAATGTCAATTTAACAATTCAACTTTCATATTGAGAACATAAATCCATGATTTTTTCCCCAAGTAAACAATATGTTAAATATGCTCACATAATAGAACTAGAATCATGTTTCACTATTCTAAACGTTAATGTATGTTGTTTTGTAGACTAAAAAATTCTATTCTAATGACACATCTACTTTGAAATTTTATTTGGATATATTGAAACGGAAGGGTGAACAATATTAATATACAATTCATATCCATTTAGGTTTCCTTATTGTAGATATCATGGCACATAGTTTTACAAGCGCTGACAGAGGTCGAGGTAGTGTTCGAGGTAACAATTAAGGTAATTGTCAAAAATTTATCTATGTAACCAAAAGAAGGCTACCTGGATTATTAAATCTATCTTGCAGGCTATGTGGTTTGGTTTATGGGATACATGGACAAATTTTCCCAATGAAGGTCGTGTTCGAATGTTTGAACGCTTTAAAGTATGTACTGAAACAAATTGTATAGTATATACCTTAATAAACCATTTGTATTTATAATTAAGTGATTTTTGCAGGGTTATTGTCAATGGGAGAAGCATTAGGATGCCCAAATTTATGATTATTGGGAGCCTTAGTGCTACAAAGTTTAAGGATTTGTGGAGGAGGGCACGAAAAGATGAGATTGCAATGGTGGCTAGAAAAGGGTTAGAAGTTCGAGAAGATTTATCGGTCTTTCTCGACTTTAGGCCAACAAGTTGTTTCAATTGAAGTCTGGAAAATACTTTGGTGCAAAGCCAAGTCTCTAAGAAAAACCCAAAAGTGACCAAAATCAACTTGCAAACATACTTTTGGATCACAATCCTTTGTAACTGCTAAACTAAGATCGGTAAAAGATGTTACTCATCCTAATTTAGTACATATACCTTCTTAATATAATCATACATAAACTTCTAAGTACTAATTTTATAGGACAAGAAACTACGGCGTCAAACTACATTTGCTAGGATGTGGGAGCAATATCACTATAAAAAGAGGAAGTAGGGCATTGGATAAAGTTTCTAAGAGTAGCATCTTGGTAGTCGAGGGATTGGGAGATGGCTTCGATTCAGAAGAGAATATTCAACAGGATGTGGAATGGCCAGGTTGATAATTGGTTGTGTTAAACTTATGTAAGTTTCTTTTAACGCTCAAAATATATGTTTTGTTCTATAAACTGTAAAGTCATCATCTCGATCGATTCCATATATTGTTGTAGTTGATAATCAAATTAAGTCGGATGAGTGCGTGTGTGATATTAACGAACATTAAACAAACTCAATCGAATATTATTAATCAAATGATTACAATACCAAAGGAGTTTACATCGTTTAAGCTCGATCCACCTAAGGTGAGCTCCCATTGAGTGGCCTATCACACAAACCTCTGCTCTCTCACCCTTAGAGCACCTTTACAAATGAACACACATAATGAAATACAAAGGAAAAACATCTATATATACTATCCAGATATTCTCGTGCGAGTTTTCGCGTGATGAGATCTTTATCTATCATCTTGGAGTTATCGCATCCTTGTATTTCCCGTATGATTTGAGTTTTTACTTTTCATTTGATTGTAATCCATAAGGGCTAGTTCCTTACAAGACCATTAAGTATTGAACTACTAGCAACACACTTTTCATGTATATAAGGAAAAATATGAGGCACTTCTTGTGGAAAAATACGGAGATGATCATATCAAACACCCACGCTTTGATGAAGACTTATGGTGATGAACGAGTGGTGGCACGAATAAAGGAAAACTATATGGATTAAACAATCGAGCCGGGGGTCTCTTTGTAAGCGGTCTCTCTACCTATCTGGATAGAGGAAATACTTGCCACCACCTACCCTCCCCAGACCCTACTCTTGAGTGGGATATACTGGGTTTGTTTGTTTGTTATATGGATTAAACAATTTCAGTGACCTGTTGGCCTTGATCACGGACATACCTTCCATGTCATATAACAATACTTCATATGGATATGAGACAGAAAACCCAGAGGTATGTTAGTTCTCTTTAATTATGGGGAATTGGTGATTAATTAGATTAATTAGTTAAAGATACATTAGAGTTTTAAATTTTATTTTTCACTTGTAGTCTTCGGGTGAAGTTAATTAATTATAAATAAAGGTATAATTATTCTCTTTTATTATTAGAAAACTCGCTCTACAAAATTTTCGACCATTAGTAGCGACAATTGTCGCTATTAGTGACCAAAATTACCGCTAAAGTATTAGCGGCGACATGTCGCCACTATTAATTCGTCGCTGTTGACTAATTTTTCGCCGCTAATGTAGTCATTTGCGGCAACATTGTCGCCATTATTTGGTTAAATAAAAAAAATTATTAGACTTTTAGCGGCGACTAATGGTCACTTTTTTGAATATTTTCTTTTATATTTTTAAATTTTCCGGTTTTCAACCCATTAATACACATATAAAAAAATCAAGATTTCCCAATAACACAAAATAAACTAGTGCTCGTAAACGACATAAAGTTTCACACCTACATAAACAATATTAAATAATCTAGTCATAAAACTACATGTAAGAGTTAAACATATGTAGGTTAAATATTGTTTAACTTAAACATTACTAGATTGACCCTAACTTACTCAAAAACGAGTTAACATACTCATCCAGTACATTATTCATCCCCCTCATCCGAATCATCTTCTTCGCCTTAATTTGAAGCCTTTTGCGAAGCAATAATATGTGTATGTTATGACATTAAATTTGGATTCTGAAAGAGATTTGAAATTTGATCCTACAAAACAAAATACGCATTATAAATTCCTGTATTTTGACAAAGTATATATTATAATATAACACATTCAATTTTAACTATATTAAGTGTCAAAATGAACATCTTAAAATAATAAGTAGATAATTTAAGTTTACTTTACTCATACGGATCAAAATGAACCAAACACACTTAATATACTTATAGAAACATACAAAAATAATTTTGTGTTCACCTATTTTAACCCGTTTCAACCTTAGATAATCTAAGTTAATTTTAGTGATAAAAGGTCATTTGGACCCGTTTAAACTCAAATCATATTTTTTCACACATTTTGACCCGTTTAATCCAAAACTTACATAATTTAAGTCTATTTAAATGATAAATGGTTAAAATAACCTAAATAGACTATGATATACTTAACACTTAAGTCATTTTGAGTTGTTTAATCTCAAATCACGTCTCTTTCATCCATTTTGACCCGTTTAAACGAAAACTTAGATAATTGTAAGGATCAACATTAATTAGATCGATCTCATGTTTGTGAATGCGGAATGTAAACAAATATGGACAAGAAGTAGAAGTATAGGATAATAGAAACACATGGTAAATAACTTCTTCTTTCAATAGCTCTGTAAAATTAGTGAATACAACTTTTGAGTACAATTTCAGGAAATGCAAAAGCTTCACAAAATACATAACATTAAACTCTATTTATACTACAAAACGAAGTTCTCGAACGAGTTCTATGTTCTCGCGTGACAAGTGTTGTAGCCCGAGAACCTAGTTGTCACGTGGTAGCTTGGCTTCTTAAACTTTATCTTCAATCTTGATTTGATTTCCCAAGATTCTAGGTTCAACCCCTACAATCTCCCCCTAGGCTCGGTAAATCAATGTTGTCTAGAAGTCCACGTCATCCACTTGATAGCTGCCTCCATAAGCATACATCTTGTTGTTCAAGGCCTTCGTTATCAACCAACCATACTATGCTGCCAAAAAATAAACTTATTCATTAGCTGCGACAAAGTCCACATCATCCACTTGATAGCTGCCTCCATAAGCATACATCTTGTTGTTCAAGGCCTTCGTTATCAACCAACCATACTATGCTGCCAAAAAATAAACTTATTCATTAGCTGCGACAAAGTCCACATCATCCACTTGATAGCTGCCTCCATAAGCATACATCTTGTTGTTCAAGGCCTTCGTTATCAACCAACCATACTATGCTGCCAAAAAATAAACTTATTCATTAGCTGCGACAAAGTCCACATCATCCACTTGATAGCTGCCTCCATAAGCATACATCTTGTTGTTCAAGGCCTTCGTTATCAACCAACCATACTGTGTTGCCAAAAAATAAACTTATTCATTAGCTGTGACAGGACATGCCTGCAACCTCATCAAATCGTCCCTTCCAAACTTAAGCAGATCAATAGGGTCAATGATACGGGATTTTTTATTTACACATCGTATAACAGCATGTCGAGTATCCTTTTCACAACTCCATGACATAAGCTTGGACAAGTTGTTAACCGGCACTGGAACATGAATAGGTATCTTCCTCACATACCTAGGATGCTTGTAAACTCGTATCTTCATTGGTTTGTTGGTATTCGGATCTATACGGTTCTTATCTTCAATGACTTTTGATCTGGCAGCAATAAGATCCTTGAAGTTGGATTTGTGGTGTGTATAAATCAGGTTCCTAATCCAATTCCCTTTCCCGTAATTTATTGGATTGATAAAAGGAACACGACCCATAGAGTATAAATCCGATGCTCTGAGTGTGTGAAAGTCATGTTCATCATGATAATACTCGATAGCACCTCCTCTTCTCTTTATCACATACATTTTCTTCTCAGCATCATACGCCCAGCAAATGATTGGTTCTGAATTTCCGTACCTTGTGTAGGGTTTGGAATGTCTCAGTGTATGAATATAGGCTGACGATGGTGGAGCAGCAACAATCAGATTTCCGACCTGACGTACAACACTTTGACCAGTTTGATCTGCTGACTTGTCAGTTGGTGTAGCACTTGTCTCTCCCATAACTTCTCCTTCTTCAATCCAAAATGTCAGAAAACAAATCTTTGAGATTGTTCCCAAACATATCTGTGTAATCAACCACCATCTCCTCCAAATCCTTAAACAAAGATAAACGTTCTTCTTCGTTCATAGCAATAAGTGTTTGCTGGAAAGTATAAAACTCTTTCCCAAATGCTTCCACCGTAGCAGGATCCAAGGGTGTGTAATCTATTGTGTCATCAGGACTTGGTCCGAAGACATTCACAGACCCTGACGAACCAGCAGTACCAGTAGGAGCACTCATGTTACCGCCTTGGTCATCATCATCTCCATTATCATCATTTCCATTTCCACCATCTCCCTATCACCATCATCATCACCATCCTCATCGTCATCATTCTCACCATCATCATCTTCATCATCACAATCCTCATCATTAAAATCAAAATCAATATGATCCAAATCATCATCATCTTTAAAAGGATCTGGTATAGGCAACATATGCTCTGGCTCAACAAACGCCTCTCCGGTAAAAGGTACACGTTGATCCTTAGTATCCAAAATAGGGTCATCTGATATAGGCTCTTGATTAGCAATAGCAGTGTCTCTAGTCCCTTCAGTATGAACAGGATCTACAACATGCTCTGTAGCAATAACTGGCTCCTCAACATGTACTGGAGTTATAACAGGCTCAACAACAGGCTCTATAGCTATAACTATATCAACCTCAGCATCTGGACCAACATCTTATTTTCTACTAGACTCTCCAACCTCAGAGGTATGTGATATGAAAGTTGAATACACACGTGAGGTGAGAACTCTTAAGTTATGTTCCATGATCTGTACATAACTGATCAGGAACTACTGATGGCTCTCCAAACTTTTAATCCTTTCATATTTATCAATCATCCCTCTGTATAACTCATCAATAATCTGTGTCTTCTCCATAACCTCTTTCTCCAACACACTCACCCTCTGTTCTAGTATAACCCTCATGGGTGATAAAGGTCTGGGCTCAGGGTAGTGTTATGATAATAAGTATCTCCAAACATATCATCTTGAGTAGGCTTTCTTGGTGGTGTCCTCAGAATATCAGAAGTCGTGGGTATAGAAGTAGAAGTCACAGTAGTTGATTATGTGACAACCACTATATGAGTATCCTCACTCACAGTAATAGGAATGTCCTGTACTGGAACATCTTCTGTCGTCACTATGGCCATTGGGGTCTGATGTTTCCTTAACACGCATCGTCCTCTACCCCTACCAAGTGGACTATCACCAGCTCTCCTATCCATCCTCTTTCTTCTTCCACGAGATGTGACCGGTGAGTCACCGGGAACAAATTCAGCATCTCGCTCCTCCGCAATGCGTTTTATCAGGGTTTATCTCACTCTGGGATGCTCTTGGAGTACATAAGGCACGTTCCCGATTTGGTTACTATCCATCTCACTACTACCACTAGTAAACCATGCGTTTACCTCATCGATATTAGTACGCTCTTGAGCTTGGCTCGTGGATGACCAGCAGACCCAGAAGCTTCAGCATGAACAGTAGATATGGATGTACCAGATGTAACATCTCTATGTATCTTAGTAGTCTCTATCTCAGTCTCTCGGGTGCTTGGTTCAGCTTGGAAGTCATCTGAAAACCTTCCAAGCTTAACAAAATATGAACCATCCCAAGCATTCCCTCTTGCTCCCATAGGATAAGTGAAAATATCCTTCTTCATCACCATAATAGAATAGGTGGATGAATCAGATACTGCTAACTCAGGATGAGTAGCATTCATTATCATCTGAATGAATCGGGGATACATCACAAACTTCTTCGGTGCTGTTGCAGTCACGTTCTTCTGCATCTCAGAGAATATGGCCTTGGATATGTTGTATGGTAAGTCATCAACTAAAGAAACCAGCAGTGATCTGAAAACAGCACTTAGGCTATCCATGCCTGCCTTTAGGTTACTTAGACAATGAACAACAATATGGAACAAATGCTTCCAAAAGGGTGGAAGACACTTCTTCTCCAGAGATGGGTATCGGTGACTGTAACCCATACGTATCAGACAATCCTTCACTACATTTTTCAATCTTGATCAATGCATGAGGGTGATCTTCTATTAGTAGTACATTGTTAATCACCTCGGTAGTGATAACAACTATCTTGTCTTTAACAGTTCCAGTAATGTATAATTCCCCGTCTCCGTCTATCTCATTAGTTGCAGTTACCCATAACTGATCAATAACATCAGTATATATAGACAGATTAGCCTAGATGGCATAGTGTATCTGAGAAGACTTCAGTCCATCTATAAGAGAACGAAACACTGCCTTGTCATCAGAGACATCTCCAAGATATGCAACTGCATTGTGATTTTTATTGAATACCAATGGTCTTTCCATCTGAAATAATAAAAGAAAAATATAAGTTATAAGATACTTTAAAAACAAAAAGTATACTAGAAAAGAGAATTTGACACTTAGAAAAAAAAATTTAAAATAAACTTCAACTTTTCGCGTGAGAACATTAAGTTCTCGCACAAGAACTAAATTATTCAGGTTTAAACTTTTGTGCGAGATGTTAATGTTTTCGCATGAAACTTCTCGTGCGAAAAGTTAATGTTTTCACATGAAACTGATTTTGCTCGTAATACAAGCTTTCGCGCGACAAGTTTGAAAAACGAGAAATTTTCAAACGTTTTTGCAGTTGTTCATATTCTTGAAAGTTTTCGTAAATTATGCCTAATCAAAATTCAAAATTTCCAACTGTCAAATTTAAGTGTTTTAATCAACAAAACATGTACCCTAGGTCTCATCTAAGTCAGTATTAGGTTTATTTTCATTAATTTTGTTCTATTTATGTGTTTATTCGCAGGTTAAGATTCGGTTTCAGTTCAAACGCCTCTAATACGAAGCTATTATCAACAATTTACCTTTGTAATCACTTCAAAACTAGTTTGTGACAATAATGAACACTATAAATGATTTGGACAGAGTTTTGACACAAAGTAATTTGAGAGAGAAACTAGTTTGAACTTTTGTGAATAGTTCAGGTTCTCGCACAAGTGTTTACTTTATATGTGTTCAAACATCTCGTGCGAGAAGTCCGAGTTCTCGCTTATGTGTACCTTTTCGCTTGAGACCCTTTTCACATGACTAGATGTGAAAAGTTCTTTTTCCTTTAATTTTTCTAACATTTTGGTTTTATTTTCATCTTTTATTTTTATTGAATTTTTAACACCTTATTTGAAAATTGTTATGAAAAAGATATGCTTAACAAAACGCTTACTCTTGTACAGACACCGTTAATTTTGTTTCAAAAATTTCAATTTTTTTTTTAAAATTGTAACAAGAAAACTTTCTAAGTACTAATATCTTTTTATCAATGACAAAATAACAACTAACTATTTATATAACTTAAAATGTGTGTAAATTTTCAAGTATAGGATTATATTTCTTGGAAATTGATCATTGACATTATCTAGCAATTATTTTAAATACGACTGGATACGTTGATTGTCAATATTTTGTATCCTTTTTAAACTCAGACTTCAAGTTTTACTAAGACATATAAGCTGTGATTTTATCATGTTTTGATTAAATTATATGATTTTAAGTGGATCCCATAATCAAATATTCTACAAATCACTTATCTAGCTTCATAACACTATCGAGATTTCATGTCACCCTAATTTGACTTAAACCTTTTACTCCTGATCAGTTTTTTAAGATTTCATTATTGACTTAGATAATATCTATTTGAGCATAACTAGCACGAGAAACAGTTATGAACACAAAATATTAACAACTTGTAGGACTTATTAACAGCCAGTCGGACTTATGTTTTGCCCTTGCAAGACGTTTAGGATTTACATGCCAAGTCGGACTTACATGCCCCATCTTTTGATTTTGCCTCCTATGTCATAACATGTTCTCAAAAAGAAAAATATTAACATATAGTATGTATGTTTATGACATATCTTTTATTAACGTGCTCATTGGCATCTTTTATTCGTATATGGCCTTTTGGCATTTGTTTATGTATTTTTTTTATATTTTTTCTATATTGTTTTTCTTTTGAATACCTTGTTTGTCTTTAGATTTTATACTTATATATATATATATTATCTTATATATGCTGAATTAGAAAGCAACTGGTTTGGGTATGGCAAGATTGTTACTCTCAATCTGTTTTAGCATGGAGTCAGTATATTCATAAAACCTTGATGAGTTCCCCACATTAGTCATAAAGAATTTAATTTTCAGTGTATCATAGAGCATAGTGCTTTTCATCCTTGTTCATCAAGCCTATCAACGTATCAAACATAGTCCAAGTCAGTTTCTTGTTTGCCTTTGAATGTAATAATACAAAATCAAGAAATGTATACTATCATTTCCTTTGTACACATGAAAATTTATAGCATCTGACTTTTTTTAAAAAAAATTATTTTTCTTTTTCATTTTCAAGATCACCCCCCCCTAAGAACAAACACTATTTTTGTATCATTTTTGAATTTTCTCCCCCGAAAATTATGATTTTCTAAAGAAAATTACCATTTTAACAAACAAACAAAAACACAATATTTTTATGAAGGGTGTAAGTATAATAGTTAACCAAAGTTAATCATTCCCAATGATTGAACAAGAAAGTCAAATTGCGAATTATCAAACGCTTTAGTAAACAAATCAGCAATGTTGTCATTTGAAGAAACTGATTCCAAATGGATAAGCTTTCATTCAAAACAGTCACGGATAAAATGCATTCGGATGTCGATGTGTTTTGTTTTGAGTGTTGAATTGGATTGTTTACTATGTTTAACACTACTGTATTATCACACAGAATTTTAGTGTTGTAAAGATTAAGGCCATAATCAATTAATTGTTGCTGAATCCAAACAATTTATGAACAACAAATTGATGCAGCCACATATTCAGCCTCTGCAGTTGAAGTGGACCTGTCTACTGCTTCTTGCATTGCTATGAAATCGACCTATTTCCAAGAAATTGACATCCACCACTAGTTGATTTTCTATCCAAGTTACATCCATCATAATCAGCGTCAATATAAGCAAATAAATTGAAATATGAGTTTTTAGGATACGAAAGACAAAGTGTTGGTTGACCCTTAAGATACGTGAAAATCCGCTTGACAGCTTTCATGTGAGATTCCTTTGGATTACTTTGATAACGTGCACACTGACAAACAGGAAACATGATGTCCGATCTGCTTGCAGTAAGATACATCAAAGAGCCGGTCATTGATCGATACATGTGTTGATAATCATCTTCTCCTATGAGATCTGGAGTCAAAGTGGGACGAGAAGACATAGGAGTAGGAGCAATCATGGAGTCTGGAAACTTTTATTTATCAAGTATAGTATGAATATACTTTTCTTGATGAATCAAAATTCCCTTATCATCCTCTTTGACTTGGATATCTAAAAAGAATGTTATTTGTCCAAGTGAGCTTATCTCAAATTTCTTCTTCATGACCGCTTCAAATTCCTTGCACATGTCATCGTTTTCAGATCCGAATATAATATCATCGACGTATACTTGAACAAGAATCAGATCATCACCAATCTTTCTTATGAATAATTTATGATCAATAACACCTCTTGTATAACCATTTGCAAGGAAATGTCAGTAAGAGTAGCATACTAAGCACGGGGTTGATGTAAGCCATAAAGTGCTTCGTCTAACTTATAAACATAGTTAGGATGATCTGGATATTCAAAACCTGCTGGTTGGCACATGTAGGTTTGCTCTTTCATTTCACCATACAAAAATACAGTTTTGACATCCATCTGATAAACTTTGAAGTTCTTGTATGAAGCAAACGGCAGAAATATCCGTATAGCTTCAAGTCTTGCAACTGGAGCATATCTTCGTCATAATCAATCCTTCAGTTTGATAGAATCCTTGTACAACAAGTCCAACCTTGTTGCGAACAATAACATCTTTCTCATCTGTTTTGTTATTGAATATCTATTTTGTTCTGATTGGAAACTTACCCTTTGAAAAGTTTACACAAATGCCAAACATTAAGCTTCTTGAATTGCATCAGCTCGTCTTGCATTGCCTCTTTTCTTTCAATGTCATTTCAACATTCTTCGGCATTATTTGTGAGATAAAACAAGAATATAAGCATGTATTGATTGCTCCAGAACAACTTCGAGTTTGAATGCCTTGTGATAATGAACCGATAATTGCTTTAGGTGGATGATCTTTATGAATTCTCAATTGAGGAATAACATCTTTAGATATAACTTCCTCTAGGTTATACATATGACCCACTGGTTCTTCAACAGTGTTTTTTCCTTCAGGATGATACACGATATCCTTCTCTTGACAATAATCATCTGAAATAGATAAATCATCAAACGGAACTTGTATAACATCAATTTGATCATCTTATGTAGAAGAACAACTCTGATCAGACACTTGTGGTTGTTGCTCAACAACATGATCAGACTAAATAACCTCAGATTTAGAATCCTGTGAAGCAGCTATGCTAGGTATAGAAGTGACAGGATCTCAGCCTCTCGTTTGATCAATTAGATTATGTTTGCAGCGGATTTAGCACATTAATTAGCAATTATATCAAGAACATAAAAGATATTGCAATTAAAAGCATAAACATAGAGAGAGAAGAGTTCTGCGAAACAATAAAT